>PVJX010001294.1:0-80130 GCA_004027295.1 Dolichotis patagonum
AATAAATGGACATGACTTGAGACCATTCTCTTAAGTGAAATAAACCAAACTCACAAGGGTAAATACCATATAATCTCCCTAATATGAGATTTGATAAGAGTATATAAGACTTTATGGTAAGCATGAGGCCCCATCTCATAGCTTCGAAGTCTTTCAAAGTTTTAAATCATCAGTTGGAATGGTGTTATCCTGTTTTGTTCATATCATACGTGATGATATGAACAGCTGTTTTGAAGAAAACATTATGACAGCTATTGCTGATTTAATATTATCCTTCTTAGAAGTCCTACCATGCTTTTTTTGTTCTATTACCGTTGGTTCTATCTACCACATTGTGTCTTATTGGAATTTGAATATGTGTGATAGTTCAAACAAATCTTTTTCTTTTTTATCAAAAATGAGATATTACAATACCCATTGATCATTTTCTGTTATTCGGTTCAGAAAGCCCTGGAATTCTTTCACTATATGCATGGCTTTATACTATTGTGTTATGTTTGATATCATTGTAATTGAAACTATGGTCAACTATAGCAGAGTAAGAGATATGGTGTTAGATACTGTTGATGTCCAGTTGACTTAATGTAAAGTACTGTGTTGCCTATGTTGTCCTGTTCTGATCTGCTCTGTACTGCCCCCTTTTGTTTTATTCTCTTTTAAATAAAAAAAAAATAGTGATGATAGCGTTAGAACCCTAATATTCTGTCTTCTTCAATGTAGCATGGCCTGTGATGAGTTCAAGTGTTCATGACAAATCACATATTACAGGAGAAGGTTAAAAATGGAAGGGTTATTTCCTGAATGGTGTAGTATAAAAAATAATCAAGAAGCAGATCTGAGGAGTGAAGGTAAAGGTTATGGGGAAAGAGTCACATTCAAGAGGTAAATGAGGAAGTAGACACGAAACAGAAGACACAGGCACACGCAGAGGTAGCAGGGTGAGTAGTCACAGGTGCTTTCCAGTGGTGGTGGGCAGTGTAGATGGCCACTGCATAAAGGTTTTTGCTAGGAATCCAGTGTCAGACAAAGCAGAAAAATCAGGTCATAAACAGATTGCACAGCCTTAAGTACCAGGCAAATGAGTTCAACTTTACTGAGCAGAAAAGGAAGATTAAAGCTTTACATAGGAAAGTGGTATAAACAGTAATGTCAAGAAAATTAATCTGCTTATGGATTGGAGATGGTATAGGATCTGTTAGGAGAACATTTTGGGGATCGAAGTAAAAAAAACTGAACTAATGATAGAAATGGAGCAAAATAAAAAGGAACTGGTGATGGAATATCTGGTGTCACTTCCTTTGCATTTTATTTATTTCCAAATAGAAAATGGAATACTAATACTGACCTGTCACTGATGGGCATTGTTACTAATCAGATACTAGGATTTATTACATTAGAATTTAGTACGTTAGTCATCCAGATGAAGTAGGAACACAAGATCTGGCATTTGAAAGGACAATGACAATGAGGTAAAAAAACAAAACAAAACAAAACACCTATTCTGGAAGACACCATAAAGTCCTAATATAATTGAAATCTGAGCTGATTCTTGAAAAATAAGTTATGCTATGGATCAAATTGCATCCTCTCTAAAATTCACGTTACAACTCTAATTTTCCCAATGAGACTGTAATTGGTGATGGGAACTTTAGGAAGTAACCAAGATTAAAATAGGACATAAGGGTGGAGTTGCAATTCAACAGGATTGGTGGCTTTTAGGAACACAAACTCTCTCTCTCTCTCTCTCTCTCTCTCTCTCTCTCTCTCTCTCTCTCTCTCTCTCCATATGCACTGAAGAAAGACCATATAAGGACACAGTAAGAAGGTGGCTGAGTAAATTCAGTTCAAGCCAGCTATAACCTTGACCTATGACTTCCTAGCTTTCAAAACTATGAGAAATAAATTTCTCCTGCTTAAGCTGTCCAGTCTATGTGTGGTATGTTAGGCAGCCTGAGCTAGAAAATTTATTAGGCAGAAGTATATAATGTAAAGAGAGGGGTGTGTGTGTGTGTATGAATGAAAACAATGAACAAAACATCAAGTATTTTAAGAATTCCAAGTGACTTTGTAGGGCTAAAATAATGGTGAACTTGGACAAATCAGCATATGCAGGAGGACAACGAGAAGGGACCACACTGCCCACACTAAAGTGTTGGGGCTTTGTTTTGAAAAAGAAGTGAAACTGTTTCAAGTTTAACCAGGACAATGTTATGATCAAGAGATGTCTTAGAAAAAGAAATTCAACATGAGCGTGAAGAACAGATGAGAGGAGACCCAGGCTGGAGTCACGTAGCTTGTTATGGGAAATGTATCAATCATCCAGACAAAATCAAATGAAGAGGAAGGTAGTATAAGCAGCAATGAACATCGGGTGATATTTAGCAGGAGGAATACCTCTTAAGGAGCATCTTAAACATCTGCTAACCACATAGGACCAATACCTTTTAATATGGAGGCCACCTGCAAGAATTTCCCAAAATACTGACTTGAATATATGGGGCCAGACCCAGGTTCAAGGGTAAAGAGGGAATCTATCAATTCTGATCTTTGAATAGTTAATCCAACCAAGCATAGCAGCTACTGCCTCAAAGGCGGATGTGATCCTCCCCATAGATTGTGCATTGCTCCTAATCCTGCGTGCACGGTTCTACACAACGCACAGCCTGCAACCTAGAGACCAGTGTCTGATTCATGTATGTCACTTGATTTTTCTCACTTCCTTCCCTTCCTTTCTTTCCCTTTTCCTCTCTTTCCATCTTTGTTTCTTCTTCTTCCCTTCCCTCCTTTCTTACCTCATCTCTTTCTTGCCTGCTTCTCTTCATGATCATGTTTTTCTTGAAAGCATAATTGACAGAATTGCCTTACATTTTTATAGTTTTTCTAAGTACTCTGTGCATTTTAAGTACTTCCTTTCGTATTCTCACTTGAGTTTTGCACCGTGATATAAAATACAGCAACCACTTTTACAACTGTTGGAAAGGAAACCCTGGCTTTTGTTACAATATGTTAGTAAGAAATACAAGGAAAGCATCTGTGCCACTCCTTCACTGATTCCTATTTAATGTTTCCTGGGAAAACTTATGAATGATTTTTATGGTAGCCAAGCTCTATCCAGTCAGAGTTCTCCCCACAACAGATGCTCCCACCTCACCAGCGCTGGGAGGTCAGGTGGGTGAGACTTTTCATAAAAGTTTCTGGGAAACAGCTTAATGTCTTCGATGGGGCCCTAATCACTTGTGAGATCAGCCATAAGAAATGCTAAGTACCCTCTTGTCTCAAGGGTCCCTTATCACGCGAGAGATAATTTATTTCTCCCCTTTATCTCTACATAAGTCCTATTACAATATGCACAATGTTTCAAGCCATGCATTTGTACATATGTTTCTTGAGTCACCGAACTATAGTCTCCAGACATTAGGGCCTAGCTCACCACCCAGCATACTGCTATTACCTTGAAGTTTGCATGAATTAATTAATTAGTTATTTAATGAAATCGCTGCTCTACTATATGATACTTTCTCTGCAATACAATGAGAACCTGCAAACAAAAGTTTAGTTCACTGACTATATCATTATCTTTCCCTCACCTCTGAAATATAGATTGAGTGACACAAGGACTGATTTATCATCAAACTTAGTATGGGACATATTAGGACCAAAAGCAAAAGGGCTCTTAATGAGGGGCTCTTCTTTGATTTGGAGACAAAGAGGAATAGTTCTTGTAAAAAATTTAATTATCTGGATTCACTAAGGATATAAATTATTCCCTGACACATCTCTGAATTTTTCAATAATCTTCAGCTTCCACTTATAATTTACGAATTTTGCAAATATTGAAGCACTTTCTTTGATCTGAAAGAATTAGCTTTCCTACTAAAGGAAACCGAATCTTCTAAAGTAACAACTTAAAAGTGGGAGAATCTATGCCCACACTTAGGCCAATGTTCATAAAAGGTCATCAGGCTCCCACAGTAGAGAGGACGGTGCTTGGCGCGGTAATCCCCCTTATCTGTGGTTTCACGTCCACAGTTTCAGTGATATAGTCAACCACAGTCAGAAAGCATTATTTATTTTGACTGTTTCAAAACAGACCACACTGATGTAACTTCCATTTATAATGTGTGGTTATAACTACTCTATTTTACTATGAATCACTGTTGTAGATATTTTGCTCTACCTAATTTATAAATTATAGTTTGCCATGAGCATATATATATATATATATATATATATATTATTATTTACAAGTTATTTATGTCCAGGGTTCAACATTATCCAGGGTCTATGACAGGATCTTGGAATGTATCCTCCGAAAATAAGAAAAGACTCAGGATAAAACTTTGCAACTGACTCGTTCAGCTAGGTCTCAATCTAAGAATTTAGAATGTGAAGCAAGAGGCTATTGGATGCACAGCTTTCCTGGGGAAGCAGTTTCCTCCCACACATACAGTATTTAACTCACAACACTCTGCAGGGCTGGGGAGAAAGGATGTTACAACTCTCTAAGACAGTCCTGGAGTAAGTAGGAAGCTGCTGTGCTAAAGAATGCAGGTAAGATCACTGTGTATTGGAGCCCCAGAAGATTAAAAAGGGATATGAATTATAAAAAATTTTGGCTTAATCACAAATATCTCCCCGTGAGGCAACCCCAAGACACGTCTACAAACTAGTGAAGGGGGAAAAGAAGTGGAAATACAAAGCAACTTTCACAGAAACTCGCACTGAGCCACTTGATCTTGCTTAATTTTAGTCTGTTTCTTTAGAACTGTTTTCCATAAATAAAGGTCTTGCATCTGTGAAATATGTGCACAAGGGTCCATCTTCCAAGAGTTTGGAGGCCACCTTGATCTATACCAAAGGCAAGGAAAACACAGATGGAGAAAATGACCCTCCAGTACAGAGCTGATTTCCATCATGTGTGCTTCATAGCCAGCAAAATGCGTGTTCACAAGACCCCAAATACCAAGACTGTACATTGACATCTGCATATTGAGCCGCACTTCGGCTTCTCACTCGTACATTTTAGACACTCCCTGCATTCAGATATATTATGGTTTTATTGACAGAGGATGGACCTCAATCCAAGATCTCAAATGGCATTCCAGTAACAGATCATTCAGAACACAAAATTACCAGCTAAAACCCTTAAAAACAATAAGCAAAAGATCAACAAAACAGAATTCTAGGACAGAAAAGATCTTTTTTAAGAAATCATCCAGGTTAGCATATGACACTTTTCAAAAACAGTTCCAAAACTGGGTATGATGGCCCATGACTGTCATCCTAGCACTCTGAGAAACTGAGGCAGGAAAACTACAAATTCCAGCCCAGCCTGGATAACTTAATGAGTTCTGGTTTCAAAACTTGTTAAAAAACTGCTGGGAATACAGCTCGGTAAGAAGGTGCTCAATTCAGTCCCTAGTAGCACAAAAAAGAAAGAATAGAAAAGAAAAAAGTGCTCAAGAGATGGATATTTGTGTAATTGCAACAGTCCTTTATAGGGTGAAGTTAAGAGAAAGTTATTTTCTTTGCTGTTGATCTTAGACTCAATGCATGCCTGTCTTTAGATAAGCATAACTTCAGAAAGTTTACACAGTTAAGATTTTTCAACCTTCTTGAACTGCCCTTGTTACAAAGTTCAGTTGACAGCAATTAATTCTCTTGACTTGACTTCATACAGAACAGTGTAACAATTACCCAAATAGAAGAGCCTTTTTAACGCCTTTCATTTTTTTATTTTTTATTTAAAATAAAAGGGTTTACTATAAACGAGTCCAAAATTCCATAGGAAGATACTAATGGAATGTACTTCACATGATCATGGGGTAATAAAGGAGAAGAGGACAATTCTGTAAAGGGTATTGGAAAGGGATTGTCAGGGAATGATGTGAAACATCTCTGTCTCTTAAATTTAGAATAATATCAAACAGAACATCTTTACAGTGATATTAAACTCCTTAAAGGAGAATCAAAGTAAAATCTCTTGAATTTGGGTCACACTAATTCAGAATAAAAGATAATTCAGACCAGTAAGTTAAATTTACTTTTATACTAACAATTCTCTTTTAAAATTCAGTACCAGCAGAAAATGGGGGAAAAATGGTTTTAGCAGTTTAGCAGCACTGACTTATATACAGATAAATACTATAATATAATTTTGTACATTAATGAAAAATATGCATGAAATTGTTAAACAGTAATAATTTGCTAGCTCTAAACAAACATGTAAGGGAGCAGAGAACTGTGTCCCCCCTGGGCACAGTAGTTTCTAATACTTCTTGGGCCATTTGCCCACTGGGGGAGCTTGTCTCCCCAAGTCACCGTGGTTTCTCTGAAAGGCCATCTCACTTATATTCCACACAAGGATTGGAGCCCTTTTGAGTCCCCTGGCTTTAGCTTTCTGATGCAAGCTTTGTGTGAATCACTAAAGCATATTTCTTTTAAATCTCTTCTCTAGCTCAAATTTCATATTAGCTCAGACTTACCTTCCCACAGATGAATTACAATGAGTAATATTTTGTTGTGCTACACACACATCTTTCCGGTTACAATCTGAAACATATGTTGATGAGTGGAATATGCTTGTCTTCAAGGCTGCTCTGCACAAACAGACTGGAAACCAATGTTTGAGAATGACAGTTCGCTCTCTTCTCATCTTGCTCCTTTGTGTGTTCATCTCTGTCGCTCTGAACCTAGGAGACCTCAACACTCACAGAATGATGCTGCTTGTTATTTACTACTTGTCTGTCACTCTTGCTATTTCATAACCAACTTGTCATTTATACTGGGTGTTATGGTTTAAATATGAAATGTCAGCCCAAAGACTCGGGTATTGTGGGTTTGGTCCCTCAGTACAGTAGCAGGGCTTTTGGTAGGTGACTAGATCATGGTGTGCAGAAATTAATCAATGGTTTAATGCATGAGTTCATAGCTGGATGTGTAATTAGCAGGTGGATCCCAGTTGAAGAAGATGGCTCCCTGGGGCATGACCTGCAAGGGTGTGTATTCTTATCCCTCCTCTTCCCCTGCTCTCTGCTTCCTGGCTGCCATGAGGTAAGCAGCATTACTCCATCGTACCCTTCCACCACTGTTTCTTCCATGGAGCCTGATGGCCACGGACTAAACCCTATGAGATCATAAACCACAGTAAACCTTTCCATGTATCTCATGTCCTTTTCACAGCTATGAAAAGCTAATATACTTGAGAAACTTCTTAATAACTCAGCTCTTATACAAATAATTCAAGTGAAACCTTATGCTTAAAATCTTAGGAACCAGCAGCTCCCGAGATCCGGCCATGGTGGAACTTAGGCAGCTGCACAAGAAAGCAATTTGCCCACCCTCTTGGTAAGCAACCCTGGCGTGAGCCAGGAGAAGAACCAGTCAGTGACTCGGGTGAGCCTACTGGTGCCGGGCTGAGAATCAAACATCCCCCCACTTCCCCGTTAGCAACTGGGGACAGAGCTCTGAGCATCTCTTGGGAGGATGACCATATGCAATACAGCAAATATGAGGTATTTCCTTCTATCTTTTGTTTGAAGGCAAAGGTTGTTTTCACTGTTTTGTTTTGTTATGATTGTTTTGTTCTATTCAATATTCTCTTTCAATTGGTTTTATAATGTTCTGTTTTTGGTTTGATTTCGATATACCTAATTGACTAGACAACTATTGTGAAGATAATGACGTATACAATAGTACCTATTACTACTATCCCAGTATCCTGCTGTGAAATTCTGTACCAATTTCACTGCATGGTCTCGATTGGCTTTATTCTGTCTTGTTCTGTTATATTTTTACTACCTTCAAAATAAAATTTTTAAAAAATCTTATATTAGTAAAATATATTGTAGGTTAGACCATGTTTCTTATCCTCACTCAAAGCTGTGTGCCATAATATTGCTTTTATTTCTTAGGGAGGAGATCTTCTACATCTAATTAATTAAGATATTAATAGGGAAAAGAAGAGAACATGGGATTTAAGTCACAAAAAAATGCTTTTGGAATCTAGTTACTAACTAAATTTGTTAAGTGCATGGTTTGGAAGCAAAACTTAATCTCTCTGTGCTTCATCTTCTTTAGCTATAAAGTAACATACTTATCCCAATTCACAATGACATTGTAGGGACTAAATAAGGTAATGGATAAGATTATGTCTTACACATTCCCTGGTACACAGCAAATATTTGTAAATGGCACTTTTTTAAATGCAGGAATCCAGAACTGCAAGGAAGGTAAAACTGTCCATGCTCACCTATCAGTATGCAAGGAATGATCCTCAACTAAGGCCTTTGTAAGTCAAAAACCTTTTCTACAAACTCGTTTTTATAAGAAATAGTCATAAAGCACGGGGTCAAGAAAGCAAGTTCCTGCACTGTTTTTATCTCTGGGTGTTGTTTTCATGCCTTCAGCTTGGTTGCTGCCTCCTGCAGTCGTGCTTTGGTGTCCTCTACTGCTGTGTTGTCTGCCAGAGTCTTCTCAGATAATTGTGACTATTTGTTAATCCAACTTTGTCTTAGAATTCTTCCGTCTACTGAGATTTAGATTTTTAGGTAATGTTACTTAGATATGAAATGGTAAATTCCCATGATCCAAGATGCTTCAGGAGATCAGAGACTAAACAAGAAAAATACTTGACATCTATGAATTCTAACTGAAATATTTGTTTCCTGTTAGAATATTTTTTAACTATGATATTTATGTTCTTCTGTAAAATACACTTATCCTCAAGCAGAAAAAAAGGATACTATTCTGAAGGCATGCTGGAGGTTTCCTATCTGGTCTCTTCTTGACTCTGTGTGCACTCCATTTGCTGGTGATAAAAAGCCTGGTACTAATTTACTACAGAATTCTGAGCAAGCAACCACTTTAAAGAGTCATGCAACCCATGTCTTCTCTTGGCCTTTCAAGTACCCACTTCTGCGGAAAGAGCTTCTGCCCTGAGCTAAACAAGTACCCTTTCTTTTTCAAGTATCATCAAAACTCATATTAATGAAATTTTGATGATATTTGAAGACTATTCATTGATTCAATATAGATTTGTTTGACTGTCACACACCAGGCTATGTTCTAGAGGATGCAGATTATTGCAATGTGTACAAAACACACCTTACACACACACCCACAAACATACCTTCTTCATATATATATGTGTATATATATATATATATATTAGAGGAAAAGGACAAATGGTAAACAAAATATATATAGTAATTGATAATGAGATGAGTATAGAGAAAAACAGGGAAGAAGAATTGAGATAAGTAAGGATAAGTGAGTTCTTGTAAATGGTAAGATCACAGGAAAAAAATGGTGACAAAGCTGGCCCTCTATACATATGATGACCTCATCAAGGTTATAGTAATTATTATTATTATTATTATTATTATTTTCATTAATAATATTTTCAGAAAGTATACCAAATAAGGAAACATATAAAGACCAAATAGAATGTAAGAACAATAATACTAATATATATTGATCAATAGGCATCCTACCAAACAATTTTGTATGTTATCCTATTAACCTTCTCTAAGAAGAAACTAATTTTTTCTTTTACCAAATAAGCATATGGAAATTGCACGATGAAGTCATTGGTCTGAAGTCACAAAATCAGTGACAGAGTTAGATGTGATTACAAGTCCCAGGCTCTTATTACTAAATGTTCCTTTGCCACGAGCTTCCTAACATTATTTCACAGGTTTAAATAGATAAGATTAAGAAATATAAAGGAATTTTTTATTTTCTACAAGATTGCACCTATGTTTGATACTTGACTTGCAGAGACATTTAATATGTAAATTTATTAAATTGAATCCCATAATGTCTCTCCCAATATACTTGTATGTGAGTCTTTCTGGGAACCAAGCACACACTATTTCACAGCTCTGAGCTCTTCCCTGAGCTTCTATGTTTAAAACAAAAAGGTGGTTGAAATTTATAAAGATGAGACAAGACAAACCTGCAAAGTGACTAAAGTGTGCGATCAAGAGGAAAGAGCCACAGTATTGATTAGACCAAGGTCATTCACTGGCCAATATTTGAGAAGACTGAAAGTCAAGTTTCTCCTATGTTCTCCAGAGCATCTTTAAGCCCAGACTGCAGCTCACAGACAAGAACCAGGGTCTTGGGACAGACTGAATAATAAAAGCATGTGGGCTGACATGACAGTTCAGCCCTCCACTGCAGAAAACAACAAAGCAAAACTCTCAAGTTATGTGCTATGCCCAGGAAATTTAATTACATTTTAATTATCTATATCTTGCTTTATTCCAGAAATGATAAGCCAAACTAAACATAGAAGAGAAAAAGAAAGATGAAAAATACGGATAACACCATAAAATTGATACAGGAATGAGGCTAATACAGAAATATATAACACGCACCATACAGACCTTATGCAGTAAGGTACAACTTTAGCTTGAAACTCTCTGGCAGCGAATCAAAGAGAAAAACCCTAACAGTGACATAATCTACAGAATCCAGAAGATAAAATGTCACTAGTCTTCACATCAAAGGAACTGGTATTAAACAATGCACCAACTTCCCACAAAGCAATCTTCTCCAAATGTGACAGGACTTAGAAGAGGACTGAGCTCCTTCTGCACAAAAAGGGAGCCAAGGTGAGGTAGAACGAACACGGGTTTTCCTCTATTGATGGTCTTGATCATTCTAAGAACAAAGGACACCATGTGTGTAGAGTGCCTGGTAGAATCTGACCCATAGTAGGGGCTCCACAAATGGCAGCCATTATTATGAAAAGGGAGACAGGACAGAAATGGAGTGGAGAAAGCACAGGTGGAAGAGGAATAAGAAATTCATGAAGTAATCTTGACATCACTGTGTCTCATCCCTAAGACTGAGAAAATATTGCTGATTCCACAGTTTCAATGTGAGGATTCAGTGAAACAATAGGGAAACACGTATTCTCAAAATGAATGTGACTAAAGCCACTGCTCTACAATGGTGCATGTGAAACACACACAACTGGCACTTCTTGAAGACTTTCTGTGGCAATGAAGAGCAACTAAAGCAAAATCTTCCATCCTTTCCACTGCATGAATGTCCTCGTTCTCTGTCAACTAAAGGTCTTTCTTTCCGCCTCAAACCAGTCTCCCACTGCCGTCCTTTACCTGGAACCACCTCCTATCAGATAAGGCCTAGCCCTTCTTCCCTGCCCTTCCTGACCAACTAGGCTCCATCAAGCAGATGGGCCCAGACTTAGAATTTTTTGACTTGTGATTTTTCTCTTTTATGATGGTACAAAAGCAATATGCAATCGCTAAAAACCATACTGAACTGAATTTTGATCTCTTCCCAAACTAACAATATGCAGTATGGTCCTCTCTCCTGATGATGGGCAATGGCAGCCAGCCACAGTCCCAAGTCAACTCTATGATCAATCATAAAGATGAACAACTGGCACAGCGCACTACGTTGCTAAGCCAGGATATTCAGTAGGTTAGGTGTACTCAAGGCATTTAATTATGACATTTTCAACCAAGGATGGGTGCATTTGTATATAACCCCACGGTAATTGAGGAGCGTCTGTATTCCAAAACTGCCCTCTTTGTCTCTAATAACAACACTGATAGTATTTACTGTTCTTGTCCCGACCTTGTCACTGGTCTGTAAATTCTCTTAAGGCAGAGACTTATGTCACTTCTTGTGCTGTAAATGTAGGCTATTACCAGTACATAGAAGGAACTCCATGAACAATAAAAGTAGACTCCTAGGTACTACAGTGCTTAACTGATGGCCATTCTTGCCTGAACTGAAGATATAACATCTGCACCCTCCATTGGAATTAACAAGGGCTAGACATTATTTTTAAATCTATGCTCATTCAAGTTGCAAAGCCAAATTCCAGAAAGCTTACCAACATTAAAAACATTCATTTAGATCTAAACTTTTTTCATCCAAGCACACTTAGGCACATTCAATAAATCAGTTCAACAAACATTTCTCTTGAACCAAGTCATTTTTCTACACTTTTTACAACTTTGTATAGTTCAAAAGAATTGTAATCTTAGTATTATTCCTTCATTTGTTCATAAATCATTAATATGTTGTTTTGAATGTACTCTCTAAGATAAAAAAAATTACCCTCTCATTGAAGTTGTTGAAAGCAGCTTTTCTTAAATATAGAGGTTATTTTTTACAGAAAAGAAACATAAATAAAATATTGTTGCCTCCTAATCTATACTGTTTGAAATATTTGACTTAATAAATCTTTCTATTATTTATCTATGTTTTCCGGGTATTCCTATAATTACAGTGAGCTATTAAAAGCTATTCAGCTAGTCAGATATCAGAACCTCTGGACAATTTTTCAGCAAATAGTGAAAGGGCATTCAATGTTTTGGTCATCTATAGCAAGAAAGAGCTGTAGATTGGAAAAATAAAATTATTTGGTCTGCTCAGTGCAGACCAAATATGACCTTTCTTCTCAGCTTTATAAATATCTTTCGCATCACAAGTGGTGCCAGAATTGATTAGAGAGCCTTTAAAACAAGGCAGTGTGTAGACAATAGCTATTATCCTTGAGGACTCAGCTAACTGGCTGTCAGCCAGCCTTACATTTGGATATTCCTGGAAAGATAAAATATGACAGTTAATTGGTTTATGTGAGAAGAGTAAAATCTCTTAAACAAAATATAGTTCATGCCAATCAAATGCTACAGGAAGAGTATTTTCTTAGGAAGTCATGTTGACAATATCAGACACCAGGAAGCAGTATATTTGAAATAATAGTTAATGATGTATTTCCTCTGGGATCCCCCCCCTCTCTCTCTTACACTCTCTCTCTCTCTCTCTCTCTCTCTCTCTCTCTCTCTCTCTCTCTCTTTCTCTCCTTGCTTCTGTTCCTCCTTCTTTTTCTCTCTCTTTCTCTCCTTTAACTCATTACTAGCTATGAACAAGTGCCATTCATTCAAATTTAATGAATCTGCAAGTATCCCCAAATCATTGTAGCTGATACATAAGATATCTGATCTAATATATTTATACAATAAATTCTCACATATATGTTACCCCAAATCATGCTAAACTGATCTATCTCCCACAGATATAATCTATAAAAGATTTTAGTGGTCAAATGATTTGACTCAGGGAGTTTTGTAACTATGAGGCTGTGACTTGTCCCATCACATGATGATGGCTGTTAGCAAATCTTTATCTAGAAATCAGATATCCTGACCCTTTCCCAGGGCTCTGTCAAGTATTCATGGTGAGATTTCTTCTGCTATGCCCATAAATCACTATCTGGGGAGCAAAGTCACTGCTCTGAAGAAGCTATGCTAAGCCCACATGTAGATACTCATTCTCCTCTAAATGTTATCTACAGTTTGCTCAGTTAAGGAACAATTTATACATGTTCCTACATTCACTCAAAAGAAGTATAGTGAATCATCACCTGAATTGGAAATATATTGGTAGAAATCTCTAGAAGCAATTAAAACACCATTACCTAAAACCTTGCCAATCAAACTGAAGAGAAGGGACTAAGGTACAGTCAGAAGATAAGCCCAGGTCACAGTATTCAAACAGTGCGCTCTGTCAGAGGATGAAAGTGCACATCACAGGGTAAGGGAACAGAATCAGTAGAGAAAAAGTTCTAGAAAATGACTAGGGAGTGTTAAATAATCAAAGATCCTAAAATGGCAAATTCTGAATGAGAAATAGAATGTCCCAGGGATGAAAGTCCTACACATCCCAGAGGTATTGGCATAACACAGAATTGGATTCTCTAGAGAAGGTAGTCAAATCAGAGCATATTCGTTAGTCCCTGGCCTGGAGGAGATGCCAACTGTGCCAACTCACATCACATTGCTGTAATGGTGGGATAAATGGTATAATCTCTGCATTGGCAGTTCCAACCAGAAGACCTCCTGCCCCACTTGCAATTTTAGACTTGCCATTATTCTCCTCGCCTTTGTTCTTCATCTGCTCAACAAAACAATATCCAAACACCATGAAAACAAAGCCCAAAAAGCCAAATCTAAGAACTACAGGCAGCATGGAGCTCAAGGCAGCTATGTCAAGTACTGGAGATGGGCTGAGATCAGATGAGGACAAAATCCATGAGAAAATAATTGCAATGAGGCTTTAGACTGAAGTCAGGGAAGAGGCAAGAAGGACATACAGGGTGATTCAGAGTGATAAGCATGATAAGTGGGTTAAAACAAAAAAGAGGAAAACTTTTATTAGTAACCATTCTACTTTACATTTTCAAAACAAACTGGAACATCTAAAAATGTTGCCTGTTATAACTAGATGTCTTCTTACTTGCAATATGCAATAAGAAAACTTTTTCCAAGTTCAAAAAATATTACTAGCTCAGGGAAACAAAATAATAATGGTTAATTTTCTTTTTTAATAAAGCCAATCAAAACAAACTGGTGTAAGTGACACAGGGCTTCAAAGCATAGGGAATCAACTATGGTTACCATTATTCCTCTTGTTGTCTTCAAAATAGCTGCAGATACCTTCAGATATAGTAAAAATCAAACAAAAAGGAACATAATAGACCCAATAACAACAAAACAATGAATGCAATTAAGAACTTCAAAACAAGATAAGAGTAAATCCAAAATGTCTACCATAATATATCTTATTATTTTTGAAATAGCTGCCCATGCCATCAGATATAATAAAATCAAACAAAAGAAAACAAACTAAAACTGAACCAAACAAAACAATGAAAATGATACAGGACTTCAAGACAAGATAGGAAGAAACTGACAATGGTTACCACCCTCAGAAGGAGATCCCTCATAGATGCTACATTGTGTATTATTATCCTCCAAACAGATGATAAGACTACTGGCTTTAGGCCTACAAGTTTAGTGAAACACTAAACACTAGAAGCATTAAGTTGTATTTTACCTCAATAGCTATCATCTCAGCCTGTATTTCTCTGGATCAGCTGTTCACTTACGGTGGTGAGGGGCTTGGCTCTTCTTGTTTCCCAGCCCACGTGCCAGAAGAGACCAGCATCTGGCTGTCCCCACAGTGGCCCATGCATGGCGCCAATTTGCATGGAGGGCTTGCTTCTTGGTGACTTCTTCTCTTCCTCCTCAGTCAGCAAGTGGCACTGACTCATGGGAATAGGCTGGTGTCTGACTGTTCTCCCAGTGGCCCACCCATGGCACTGTTTTGCAGTGAGGGCTGGCTTCCTGGTGACTTCTTGTTCTCTTCCACCAGTCCATGAATGGTGCTGACTCTTGGAAAAGGCTGGCATCCGGCTGTCCTCCCCAACAACCTGCCCATGGTGCTGATTCACAGGGAGGGACTGCTTCTTGGTGACTTCTTGTTCTCTTCCCCTGCAGTCTGAAAATGGCACTGACTCATGGGAAAAGGTTGGTGTCTGGCTGTCTCTCTAGCAGCCCACACATGGTACTGATTTGTGAGGGAAGGAGGACTTGCTTCTTGGTGAATTCTTGTTCTTTTCCCTGCAGTCTGTGAATCAATAATGCTTAATCTTCTTCATTTCCAATTGGTTGCAGTTATTTTCAACAACAATTATAAATTAACCTAGGATTTCTTTCCTTGTAATCTTTTCCAGAGGCACTTGTGTCTCCTAGTGAATCAACAGCTCTTAATACCCAGTCACATTATTTCTCTGAGTCTCTCTTGCATGATCTCCAAAATTAAGTCATTGGCTCCAAAAACATCTCAGCTCTCTCAGACTCAAAAAGTCATGAATCTGTAACATACTCTGGGTTTAGCCTGACTATACTTTGATGTAGGTATTTTATCTGCCTTGTTCCAATTACAACCACCCACTCAAGATGAGAAAACTATGCTGGTAATAAAAGCCTTTATCAGCACAGTGTATGGGTGTAGTGGTTGATACACTGCGTCAACTTGACAAGGCTAGAAGCTTAACTAAGTAACTCAGTAGTTCTACATCCTAGGTCGTAAAGGACATGCCCTAAAGAAGCTGTTTACACTCTAGGATCTTGTAATGGTTGATTCACTGTGCCAAATTGAGAAGCTTAGAAGTTTAACTAAGTGACTTAGCAGGGTGTTAGGGTCCTCACTTTGTAAACACCCAAGCCGGTGTAAAAGGAGAGCAGGGAGATAGTGTGAGTGCTACACTGCCCTAGGGTAGGTAGCCTGCTTAATATATAAGAGAGGAAAAGAGGCTTGCTCTCTCCCTTTCTGCTCTTGTTGCTTTTGCTATCTTGCACCACCATGAACTGTTGGCCCTCAGCCATGCCACCCTGCCACCCTGCTTTGGAGTCAGTTGATTATGGACTGAAAGTTTCACAAACTTTCCTGCCTTAATTTTAGGTGGTGGATATTTTGACCCAGAAATGAGAGAAAAGTAACTAAGACAGAATATGGTGCCAGGAAATGAGGTCATTACTGTGACTACACCTGACCATATGGTGCAAGAGCCTTTGGGAACTGCTTGTGGGAAGAGATTGAAAAGATTCAGAGGTGTTTCCTGAAAAAGTAGTACTGGGTCACCTTAGGGTGTTCTGTATGGGAGATTCTAGTCAGATCTCAGAAGACCAGAAGGCTGATAGGAATCCTGCAGGTAAAGAGCAGGTTCAGGAGGTTTCCACTGGAAAGAAAGACTGCATTTACTGCTGGAGTCCAGATGATGTGTTTTGGCTTGGCAAAAAGTCTGTCTGCATTTTGCTCATTTTCAGAGACTTTGCCTGAAACTCAGATTAAGGGCAGTGGACTAATCAATCTGGCAAAAGAAATTTCAAGACAGTCTAATGTTAAGGCAGTTTCAATGGCAATTGTTGAAGGCTTTTAGCCAGTTCGCTGTTGAGAATCAAGAGCAAAGAGCCCAGCAGAATGATTTAACATTGTTGAGTCTGGCCAGAAAGGAAGATCCAATAAAGCTGTGGACTGCAAAGACAGAGCATAGGAGATTTTAATTGCTGAGAAAGCACAAGAGAATACAAAAGGTGGCCTGAGGGCATCACAAGAAGAAGCAAGTCTCTACCCTTTGCAGCCTCAAAACTGCAAAGGTGAAAGACTTTGCTTTGAGAAGAAAGCCTCAGAGCACCATGTTCCAGAATGGCAGCAGCATAGAAAATTTATTCCTCAGAATTGAATTCAGAGTAATTCAGTGATCCAGGCACTTGACCTCTACAGCCAAAAGACGGAAAATCTTGGCTACCACTTCAGCTGGACACAGACCTCAGCAGCATCCACATGCTTCTGGTTGTAGGCATATGCATAATGCAAGAGTTGTGGGGTTAGGAAGGCTTCCACCCCAATTTCAGAAGGTCTGGGAGGCCAGGCAGTGTGCCCTTGAAGGGGCAGTATGTGAAGCTGTAAGGGTGAATCCAAAGGTGCAATGGAGAACCCAGAAGTTTGGAAAATCCAGGAAGATGGGTCATCTAAGGAAACTTGAAAGGAGAAAACAAAGCCCAACTCAAGAAAGAAGCCATGGGAGCGATAACCATCACAAGTGCCATGGGGCAGAGCCATCCAAGATCTTTGGAGCTCATAACTTGTCACAGATTGCCTCAAATGCTGCACATGGAACTACAGGGCTTAATGTTCATCCTGCTGGATTTTGGACTTGTTTTGGTCCCAATCCTTTGTGTTCCTCTGTTTCTAAGTTTTATAATGAAAATGTTTATCTCATGCCATTGAATGTTGGAAGTGTTTAATTTTGTTTTCATTTGTACAGGGGCTCACAACTAAGAGTTTGCCTTAAACCTCAGAGGAGACTTGGGACTTAGATTTTTCAGCAATCCTGAAACTGTTATGACTTTGGTGACTCTTGTAGATGAACTATATGCCTTTTGCATAAAGAGCTGTACAGGAATCTTTGGGGGTCAAGGGGTGAAATATTATTGTTTGTACCTGGATGTCTCCTGAAAGCTCCATGTGGTCATGGAGGGGCTAGTTTTTCAAAGACAGTTTGTTAAACCTGGACCTCTGGTTTTCATGTCCTCACCTCAGGAAACAGAGTTACAACTTTTCCAACCTGACTTATCAGGGGGCCAAAGTCTTCACTTTGTAAACATTCTCAGCCTGTGAAAGAGGGGGACACAGGGATGGTGTGAGAGCTACACCTGCCCTGGGGAAGGTAGTTTGCACACAATATAATGGAGGAAAAGAGCCTTGCTCTCCTCCTTTGTGCTCTTGTTGCTTTTGCTGTCTTCCACCACCATGAATTTGCCCCTCAGCCATGCCAACCTGCCTTGGAGCCAGCTGATTATAGACTGAAACCTTCACAAACGGTAAACTAAATAAACCTTTCCTTCCTTCATTTTTAATGTCAGGTATTTAGTCTCAGCAATGAGAGAAAAGTAACCAAGACAATGAGTGCAGTGAAAACCTCAGTTAGCTTGTGTGCAAATAAAATACATAGCTGAAGTGAAAGCAGGTTCTGATAAGCAGATCAAGTTTATGGAACATGGCTAAGGATGGTAGCACATAAAATAATTCACATATTCACATCTTGTACGCCTGAGTCAGAAAAGTAGTAAAAAGAAAAAACAAGAGAAAGAAAAGGGCACTCTTAAGAGTGATTATACAGTAAAATATTGCTATTATACTTCAGTTACTAACACCAGGTTTGTATTTCCATGAAAGTGGAATCTAACTTAATGCCACAATACATGGTCAGATATTACCAACATTCACCCCAAAATGAAATTCTGCATTATCCAAGAATGTGTAATTACATTTGAAGAAATTCTGACTCATCAAACAATTAGGTTAGGCTGGTCCGAGTGCAGTGGTGTTTACAAACAATTAGGTAAGGTTTGAGGAAAACAAGAAATGAAGAGAAATATTTTTCCTAATTATTTCCATACTCAGTGTATAAAAAAGATAGTTTTGGGGGGGGTTTTTTTTTGGTTGGTTGGTTTTTCTTTTTTTTTGTACCAGGGGTCGAACTCACGACCTCATGCTTGCCAAGCAGGCATTTAAGCTGCTAAGCTAAATCCCTGGCCCAGAGAGTTTCAAGATATGCTGAAATTTCCATAGTCTCTGTCATTACCTAAAAATGTCCTGAAAATTTATTTTAGCATTTGGAATTCAACAGATGATTTCCCAGTACCATCAAAAGACTGAAGAAGCACAGGTTCAAGGAAGTCAGGTCATGTAGCTGAAATGGACTTTTCATTTAGAATCTAGATTTTTCCACATCTAAGGCTATACTGCATAGTTGACTCTAGTTAGAAGCAAAATGCCTGGCAATAAACCTTTCTCAGGCAGCTTTTTGGCAGAAATCTTCTGTTGGGGGGTGAATGTGTTGAGCCCCAATTGCTAAAAATAGCTCAAACCACCTTGGAAGGCATGCTGATTTCTAAAGAAATCCCCACTTGGGGAATGTGCCTCCTTCTCCTCTGCCCATCTGTCATTATGAATCTTGATCAATGCATCAGAGATCACTCAATATATGGAAATATATTAAAGGTATATGTGTCAGAAACATATCCTCTCATACTTCCATTACAAGCACCCAGATATGCCAAAAATTTCTTAGTCACAAATGACATAATTTTAGCAAATGGATGATGGATAGAACTTAAAGAACCCTCCAAGGAAGAAAGAGAGTTGCAAAAGAGGAGAACCTGTCAGAGAAAAAAATTCAAGCAGTCCCAGAAGGAAGGATTTATATCTTTGATGATATAATAACTTTTAAGGTATAAAACCTGCAAAATACAATTTTCAATTCATGTCACTTTACCCTCCTTGGATTTCTCAACTTGATTATAAAGCTCATAGGACCAAAGCACCAGAGCACAGCAGTGAGACGATGTGAGTATCCATGTATGCATAGATGCACAGGTGTAGGTGCTCCTACGGTTATCTATTAGACAGAAAGTAATGGGTCTAAGGTTCTTCATTCCCAAGACTTTGCATACTTAAAATAATGGGCTCAGAGTTTCACAGTAAATGTGTATGCTTTAAAGAAATTTAGTATTTTAAGGAAAATCTCTCTCTAGTAATTATCAAGATTTTTTAATTTACTGAATTTCCGCTGTTTCAGATAAAATAAGAAGGGATGTGAAGGTGCAGTCAAGATCAAGATAAGTAGATTCCTGCCCCCATGAAGTTCTTCATTCTGTCAAGAAAATCTTAACATCATATCTTAAGAGAAACTCCTTATATATCTATCAATAAAAACCTAAAGACAGAATCCAAGCCTTAGAGACACAGAATGGAGCCACTAATCTCTTCATCACTCTAATTTTTTAATTTCTATGCTTAAAATTCTGAATGTGTCTGTGACACAGCTTGCTGGCAAAGGAACACACTGAAAAGCTATTTGAGTAATTCCTCTTTAAATTTATCTAAAACTCTCCTTGTTCCATATGTCTTCAGCATTACCAATCCTCTGGTCCCTGGTCAGTTTTTATGTTGCTTAGTCTCATTCTAACATTTGATAAGGAAGATTATTCTTTCACATTTCCACAACACTCAGCAAAGCAGCTATTCGGTCAATATACTAAATAGTTCTAAAATATGATCCTAAAGAATTTAAAGTTGTGATTTTCATGGTGGAGATATTATGCAATCCTAACACACTCAATTTTTAAATTGTCCTTTATCTTTGATAGTAATAAATGCTACATGTGACTTTATAAGCAATCCATTTTTAATCTGAATTTCACCACTACATTTATTTGATATTTCTTTAACATTCACCTTCATCCTTAAATTCAACTGCTTTCTATTGGAGATTCTAGAAGTGCTCAGTTGAGTAAATGAGCCCAGGATTGGCTCATTAGTAGCAATCTAAGAACACGTAGAACATGGAAGGGAATTAGCACACTATGCAGTATACACTTCCATATATCATAATGTGCCATAGATTGCACACACAAAATGCTAACAGAAACAAAATGAATCCCCAAGTTAATTTTAAAGACCACAGGACAGAAAAGAAATATGTAAGGCAAGGACCTAAGAGAGAAATTGTTAGGATGTTTTGCATATGTGCTTTCTTTAGAAGGCTGTTTCATGGGAGATAGTAACCATTTCTCAAATGCTGCCCAAGCTTGGCATATTTGTGGAGGCCCAACACAATTTATGCTCACTGAGGAATGAAGCATCAGACAGCATGTCGTTTAAGAAGGGTGTTAGAAATGGAAGGCAGAACACAGGCTCTCCTGTCTCTCATCACTAGGCACTTTGCCAACTGGGCTATAAAAGCACCAGCATTCTCAGCTGTCTAATGTGTCCCAACACAGCAAGAATAAGGCACGAGCATGGATGTGCAGCTCTGGGCTCTGATGGCTCTCTCTCCTAAAGATGCAATGTCAAGGCACACTTCCCACCGCAGAAACTTTCAAAACTCCAGTACATTCAGGTCTCAGGACTTTCTCTAACTTGTTCAAGGGAACCTCAAGTCACTTCACCTCTTCCTAAAGCCATAAAAAATTTAGCTCATGTCATTACCAATAACATACTTCAAGGAAGGTCTACTATCAGTTCCCCCTTTACAGATAAGGACACAGAGGTTGAGGCAGGCTGGATCTCACAGAACTTCAAGTAGCAGAGTTGGGATTTTAAGTCTAGGCAGTATAGCTCCCGGAGTCTGAGCTCTTCACCACTAGCACTATCCAAGTGACTAAAGTAGTCACTGATGTGATCATTTTCAAACAACAGTAAAACTTTAAACTCTTATTCTTCAAAACATTTAGTAAGTTTTTTGAATATCCACAAACAAACTGTAAGGAGCAAGACGCAGGCAGCCCCTTTGAATCTAGATACTCCTAAGACAGACCAGAAGGTTCTGGAAGAATGTCACTCACTGAAGTAAAACTTCTCTCTAGGAACCACATTTCCTCCTCCTTTCTCTCCAAGCTATTTTCCTCTCCCATTTCTCTCAGTGAGCTCTTGTTCTGGAAACCAGGTTGTGGATACCTCTGAAGGTCCACCCACAACCTGGGCTAGAGATGGAGCCTCCCTTTCTGTCATGCTTCTGCAGTTTAGTTGTCTATTTCTCCATTCTGTCACATCCCATGTGGCATTGTAGTTGGTTGTTTTGGGGGGGTTGTTTGTTTGTCTGAGCTGCAAACGTACTTTTGTTTGATTCTAGCTGAGGAATTCCTAGGGTAATATATGTCTCATTTTTTTAAGTTTACTGGTACAATCTAGATATATTTAATGATCTTATTCATTATAGGGAATTTGTACTTGTTTATGATATATCTTGATTCCCCCTTTTCCCCCTTCTCCTCTCTTCCCTTCAGCTCCTTCCCTCCTTATCCACAAATCTTTGTTTCCATTCTATCTATGCAATAAGGACTGAAAAGAGGGAAATTACTACAGATCCCGTGGAAATTCAAAAGATCATGAACACCTGCTTTGAATATCTCTACTCACATAGGGTGGAAAACACAGAGGAAATAGATTTCTAGAAACATATGAACTACCAAAGCTCAGTCAAGAAGATATAACAATTTGAATAACCCAATATTAGCTACTAAAATCAAAAATGTTATTAAAAACTTACCAACAAAGAAAAGCCCAGATCCTGATGGATTCACAGCTGAATTCTATAAGAAATTTAGAGAAGATTTAATGCCAACACTCTTTAACCTCTTCAATGAAATTGAGACAAAAGCAGTCCTGCCTAAATCATTCTTAGAGGCATGTATTATCCTGATACCAAAACCAGAGAAAGACCCAACCAAAAAGGAGAACTATAGACCAATCTCACTAATGAACATTGATGCAAAGATTCTCAATAAGATACTGGCAAATAGAATGCAGCAAATCATCAAGAAGATTATATACCATGACCAAGTGAGATTTATCCCATGGATACAGGAATGGTTCAACATATGCAAATCAATACATGTAATATACCATATCAACAAGAGCCAAAGACAAAAATCACATGATCTCCTTGATAGACACAGAAAAATCATTTGACAAGTCCAACAGCCATTCACAATTAAAATTTTAAAAACCTACATAAAACTGGAATAGATGGTCTTCATCCTAATTTGATAAAAACCATTTATGACAAACAAGCAGCTAACATCATACTAAATGGTCAAAAAACTGAAAGCTTTCACTCTAAAATCAGGCATAAGACAAAGATGTTCACTATCACTCTTACTTAATATAGTTCTGGAAACATCAGCCAGAGAAATTAGACAATAGAAAGAAATGAAAGGAATAGGCATAGGAAAGGAAGAAGCTAAATTGTCATTATTTTCAGAAGACATGATACTGTACATAGAAGGCCACAAAAAATCCACCAAAAGATTTCTCAATTTAAAAAACTGTGTTCAGTAGCACAGCTGGATTTACAAAGTCAGTACTCAAAAATCAATAGCATTCCTGTACACAACCAACTCACTGAGAGACAGACATCATGGAAACAACACCTTTTAAAATAGCATCCAAAAAAAGAGAAATATTTAGGAATCAATCTTTGGAAAAAATGTACACGGTCTATACATTGAAAATTGCAGTGCTCTGAAAAAGGAGATTGAAAAGGACATCAGAAAATGGAAAGATATTCCTTGCTCATGGAAGGAAGAACCAATACAGTGAAAAATGGCCATACTTCCAAAACTGTTACACATTTAATGCAATCCCAACAAAAATACCATTAGCATACATCATAAAACTAGAGAAAATATTCCTAAAATTCAGTTGGGACCAGAGAAGACCTAGAATAGCAAAAATAATCCTAGGTGACAAAGGCAAGGCAGGCAGTATCACAATTCCTGACTTGAAATTACACTACAAAGCTACTGTAATAAAACAGCATGGCACTGGAAAAATAGACCTAAGGATCAACACTTTTTGATTTTTAACCTACCATTAACAGTACATTAGAGCAGCAATGGTTAAACTTTTAGAGATTTTTAATAACACAGCCTGCTGCAGCATACACACCATAGGTTCACCACCACTGCACCAAGGGATCTTCAGGAAAAGAAACTACATCTTCACTGTAATGGTCTCTAGTAGATACTCAGTCTCCTGCATGTAACAATCCTTGGTAAATAATTGCTCACTATATCTTTCAGTAACTAAAGGTCACTTGATAACTGTTTCAGCACCTTGGTAACAGAACTCTACACAGTGCCCTTGTCCCCTCCATCATGCTAAGCTCCCCAGGAGCAGTGAGGATAACACATCTTTCTGTATCTCACACCACCTGCCACAGTGCTTTGGCCATGTTTAGAGACAAATAGTGATCAACACTAATTACATTCAGAGATGTGGCAATGCCAATGACTAGAGTTCCAACTGATGGAATAACAAATAGGCCAAATATTTGGGGTATTGTTCCACATGGCTTGAGGTCTTTTGCCCATGAACCTTGGTGCTACACATCCTTTGAGCACAGCACCTGCCCGTTAAACCTCCTTTATTCAGCTGAGGTGAGAAGCCACAAACAGAAAAAAGTACCTTTTGCTATATGAGAATACAATCACATAAATGTAAGCACCGAAGATTAGCATAGACCATGAAGGCACCAAAAAACAGAGAATGTGTGGAAACCATCTACTGAGTTGCTGCTATAGAATTGGGATCAAATCCAACATAGTCCAGGGCTAACCCCTATTTGAGATCAACACTTCTGACGATGTCTTGGTTCTTAGGCAAATCTTAGTGCAAGGTGTAGCAAAGCATTAAGCAAATTAGGAGTGAGAACACACTCATACTATGGTTAGTTTCACTACAAAGAGTAACTAGCAGAGAGAACATAGATCTGAAGAATTGTACATTCATCTTTTCCCTGCTAATAAGTGCTGTAATCCACCCACCTTCACCTACTCCTGAAAAAAAAAATGAAGGAAACAAGAGTTTATTTACAGCAGTGCCTCCTTATCCTTAGAGGAGTGTTTCAGGATCAGAAGTGAATGCTCAAAACCATTGATAGTATCACACCATACAGAAGCACTGTGACACCATGCAGTCAATCTGATGAGTCAGATGGCTCTTAAGTGACAAACGGATGGACAGTGAATACTGCATGAATATGCTAGACAAGGGGATGGCTGACATACTAGATAGTGCAGACTGGGATGGTATGATAGTTCATCAAACTGCATAGAGCAGCACATAATTTAAAACTTATGAATTCTTTACTTCTGGAATTTTTCACTCACTATTGGCAGATCAAGGTAGATCACAGGTATCTACAACTGTAAAAAGTAAAACTTTGAAAAAGAAAAACAAAAAAAAAGTAAAACTTTGAATAAGGAGAGATAACTGTGTCCCATTAAGACAAAACTGACAGTAATTTATTTACCTCAGATTTTGACTTTATGGTAAATAATTCAGAAATGTGTTTGAATTTAAAAGCATTTGTTAAAATGCTGTTGACCATCCATGATGACAGTCTTCTATCATCCAATACTGTGGTCACCACCCATTTGAAATACAGCTGTTAAATACCTGAAATGTGGCCAGTTCAAATCAAGATGCGTTTTAAGTTTAAACTATCTATAAAACTTCACAAATTTACTAAAAATGCGAAGTTATTAAGAGTTTCTACACTGATTACATAATAATATGTTGGTTATATTGGTGGATTGGCTATATTGATTTAAATAACGTATGCTATTAAAATTACTTTCACCTGTTTGTTTTTACATTTAAATCTATTTATCCCCAAATTTGAAATTACTTCCATGGTTCATACTTTGGCTTGGGTTTCATTTAAATTGAATCACATTACTATAGACAAGAGAGTAGCAGAAATCCAGTGAACGCCACAAATCAAGTGACCTTTCCTCAAAACTCAAGTGCAGATAAAACTACCTAAGACCAGCTTTCAGTATGTGTAGTGAAATGCAACATAACAAAAGCTGCAAAAGTACTTTAATCTAAATAGAGCTAAGATGCTGCAGGAAAGAACAGAAAATCCCCAAACCCTAACTTTTAGACCCTAGGAAACAGTATTTTCTCCTCCACTGGAGAACCAGTATCAGACTCTCCCATCTCCCCGCTCAACCACCACACTGCACTTCTTGATGAAGACCTTCAGGGACCCTGGCTCTTAACCATGATAGGAGACAAAACAGCACAAAGCTTGGTAAGGGGAGACAGTTGTTCCTTCTGCTACTAGGGTTGAGCAGTTACTGAAGTTCATTAATATCTGATGCAAATTTCCAGGTGTTCTATATGGAAAGAATGACAGTCCTTCTAAATGGGCAACTATAATTTATTTCTCATGTTTTCAGTAGCACAAGAGGGAAAGCCCAGAGGGGAATAATACTTACAAAATAGAAAACGATTACCTTCTTTTTTCCTCCAACTTCCAAGACAAGGAGGAAAATTCATGGAAGAGTATTTATTAGCCAACGATGAACAAGCACTTCAAAACTGAAAATGGCCCTGAAATGCACTGCATTATCCTGATTGCAGAAAATGGAGACGAAAGAGAAAGAGAGCTCTTTAAAATGTCCTCAGCAATTGGCTCTCTTTCTCATGAGCGGCTCAGATTCCTTTGTCCCTCCCACGATAATAATTTGTCTTCCTGGTCATAGCCAAGAGCACATTCTTTGTTTGGTTACATAAGCTTCTAAAAATAGCAATTTATCACGGAAATGTTAAATGACCCTTGAATATAGAGTTTTGATGGGCTATGAAGTTGTGGCTGCATCTTTTTCTTTTACATCTTATAATTAAAGATAGAAATCATTTTGATGCTTTTCAAACTTTAGAAGTGTATCCGTTTCCTGCTCTGGACATTTTTTTTGTCTTGAGAAAACATGAAGAAAGGTTATACGTGGTCAGAGAAGTTCCACCACTGGCATGAAGATGAAATTTCTTCTCATTATTGAAGTATAATGAAAAAGAAGAGGCTAATTCAAAGTGTAATTTATTTTTTTTTGTCTGTCTAGCTAGGTTTGAAAAATGAATTCAGAGTAAAAGAATCTGAGAAATTAGCTGGCAGAAGAGTTAAAGGAAACCTAATAAAGCAGTTTTCAATTCTTGAGAACATTAAAATTGAGAGTCACAAAAAATCACCCATTTTATGACTCCCTAAAACCAAAGAGGTATTCAAGTCACATAGTACGACCAAATTTTTGCCCTCTGTCCTGGACCACATATTGATTGTCATTCACCTTGGTACCCAGTACATGAATGAGTGTGTGAATAAATGAAGTAAAAGAAAACACTCGAACAGAATGTGCAGGCTCTTGGAGGTATATAACATCCAGCTGCTAAGATCAGGCTACAAAAAGCAGAAAAAAAGAGAAGTGGGAAGATTTTCTTCACAAAACTAAGCATATGATTAGGACTTTGTAAAAGTGCAGGAAGGCTTTTTATGTAGTCAGTGTCTTCAGTAGTTTTTCCTTTTTTAAACAGTATTTTTAGGTGAGATAAAATGCACACAATGACACTTAATCTATTCACAATACTGTGCAGTCCCCACCCCGGTCTAGTTCCAAAACATTACTATCTCCTCAAAAGAAAGCACCAGACCCGATGGCATTCCTCTCAACTGCTCCCAGCCCACGCCCCAGCAAGCACCAATCCCTGCTCGTTTTCCATGGCTTTTCCTGTTCTGGCTAAGCAGGAAGTTACTGAGTCTGTCTCCTCACCCTGAGCAGAGCATTCCCAAGGTTCATCCATGCTATGGCATCAGTCAGTACTTCCTTCCTTTTCATGGCTGAGTGATATTCCACTGCATGTATATACTACAATGTAACCCACCGCTGCTTTTCCATAAGCAGATTATTTTTTAAAACGTGTATCTTCAGTATTTCTTGGACTTCCTACCATTAGTTAAGAGTTTAGGAGTCCTCACTCAGAAGCCAGTATTGTTTATTCAAAATCCTGGAAAGCTGTTTTTTTAAATGTTAAAGAAAAAAAGCAATAAAAACAATGGTACAAAATTTCAAAACAAGATTGTAGAAGAGTAACAAAAGTTAATACATTGCACATTGTTATCTTCCAAGTTATTGCTCACATTACAAAATATAGGCATGAAAAACTGATCTAACAACCTAGGCACAAACCCTTCTTTTCAACAAACTAATAGCAATTAGCAGTATAACTTTCTTAGCTATTGTGTGTATATATGGGGAAAGCTATTTTAATATTTCACTAAGATAATGTTAACAGCACTCTCTGGATAACTTGCTATAGCCTACAAAGCATGAGTGGCAACAACCCAGTTAAGTGAGTACTGCAGTGTTGTTGTTATCGATATTTTGGAGAGAAGGAAGAAGTGCTTACATAGCTACCCAGTGTCACAAGAGTAAACAGCAGAACCCTGCTCTCCCCATGCACTGCCCAGGATCCACGATCATCGCAACTCATTCCATTAATTAGAAGGTACTTCTACAATTTAAATATGAAAGTAAAGTTTTCACATCCAGGAAAAGAACATGCTCACATTATAAATTTGTTTAGCTCTAAATATTTGTTCTTAAGTCAGTCATTATAATTCATAAAACATTTTCCCAAGTAAAAAATTGTAGACTCCCATATTTACCCCACCAAAGAAAACTAATTTTGATTATTCTGCTATCTGACCCAAACTGTATGTATACTGTTGTTAGTAGTTTTTTATTTTAAATGTATTCCATCTTCAGATTGGATATGTCTGAGACTTAGTACCTTTCTCAGTTGGGGTACTTTTTACCCATTGCATCACCCCAATCTTCCACCTTACAACAGTAGTTGAAAATTTTTGAAACACAGTGAGACAGAATCCCACTGATAAGGTCTTGGATTAAAGAGGTTCATAGACAAAGCTAAAGAGGAGCAGAGGCAGAGATGAGGTTTGAAGAAACTCTGGAAAAAGTTGCAGAACATTTAGAAAGTGAGGAGAGAGATAAAATAGAGCAGAAACAAAATCTGTGTTTGATATGCAGGGATGAGCTATAGGTTGGTTGTCATACTCCCAAGTAAGATCTAACGTTAAATGGAAACATTCTGAAACACTTGTAATTATGATATCATAAATAATTGAAATAACAATTTTTGCATACATTTATCTGCATAACTTTAAATAACATACATAATACATAATAAACTCTCTCTCCCTACGTACAATGTTTTGGAGTTTATACAACACTTTAATGTCCAGTATCTCTTGGGGTTCTCACATCAAGTCTTGAGTTAAAGTAGATTTTACTATACTAGTCATTTCCTGTCACTGAAACAATACCTGACACCCGAAACTTAAACAAGGAGAAATTGATTTAGCTCACTGTTTCAGAAGGTCCAGTCCATGGTTGGCTGGCTTCAAAGCAGAAATGGCATGACAGAAGGGACTGTGGAGGAAACTTGTTCAGTGCATGGCATCCAGGAACCAGAGAGAAAAGAAGGAGCTGAGGACAAGATGCACACTTCCATATCACATACCTCTTCCAACCAAGTCCCATCTCCTCACAGCACATTTAGCTACGGATTCATCAATGGATTAATTCACAGATGAGACTGGTATCCATATGATCCAATGATTTTTTAAACACCCCACCTCTGAACACATGAGATTTCATGGGATATTTTAGACCTATTTTCTTGATGGAGAAATTGCCAATAATAATTCATGCTACAGACACATAACGAATAAAATTCACGTAACTAATAAAATTTGAGCTGGGGCTCAAATATAGCTGCTTTTTTTAATCTGCAAGTTCTGAATCCTCTCTGCAATACCACACCACCTCAAGACAAAGAGTAACTTCAAGGAACTATCTTTTAAGTGCCCTAATTCGATTTGCAAAATGAAAAGGAGCTGAAAAATAAAAATTTCTCCAGGCAGAAGAAACAGCAAAGCATGGCATCACCTACTGTTGATATGAAAATAAGTAAGATTTTCACTTGCGCATAGTTTATGCTATAGCTCACACTCATTCGCTCTCAAAATCGTTGGCTCCTGAGATAAAAGTTACCTGTGAAATGGTGAGAACATATTCTGCTGTTTCTTTTTAATGTCCAGATCTTTTCAAAATCATTGCAGGTTTTCCCGGGATATCCAGAGTTATGTTTTATCCCTGTACACTGAATAACTATTTTCTTCTAAAAGGTTATCCTTTCTACTTTCATTACAAGTACTTCCTCTGGAACAAAGCCTTCCTATACCATGATACCACATGCTAGATGCCCCCCCCCAAAGCCTCCATCAGGAGGAGGAGGCAGGTTTTTCAGAGCTGACTGAATCTGGAGTTTGTGACTGATTCATAGTCCAATGCTGCTGTCAAGGCCCTGAATGTTGCAACTGCCCTAGGGCAGGTAGCCTGCATACACTATAAGGGACAGAAAGAGGCTTATCCTTTCTTCTTGCTTGTTGTTTTTGCTGTCTTCCACTAACATGAACCGTGCCCCTCTGCCATGTGCCACTCTGCCTTGGAGCCAGCTGATTATGGATTGAAACCTCTACAAACTGTAAGCTAAATAAGCCTTTCCTTCCCTAACTTTAGGCATCAAGTATTATGTCTCAGTGATGAGAAAAGTAACTAGGACACCATGTCTCTAAAAACGGAATGACATGTCTTGCACCTCTCCATTGGGCTGCTGAGTTTTGAAGTGGGTACATGGGCATCACTCAAGAGAGAATGAAACAAGGCATGGTGGTACACACCTATAATGCCGGCACTCTGGGAAGCAAAAGAAAGTTGCAAGTTGAACTTGCAAGTTCAAATTCAGCCCTGGTAATTTAGTGTCTCTGTGAGATCCTGTCTCAAAATTAAAAATTGCCTAGGGATGTGGCTGAGCTCAGGCATTCAGCATTTAAGTGGAAGCTTAGAAGTCTGTGTGTTTGGTTTGGTTCTGATTTGTCCTATTAGTATCTTCCTCAGTGTTTGAACAAATTTCAATCAGCAAGCCTCATACCCTCGTGTTTCCTGCTGCACAGTGGCACATGACCTTAGCAAAGTACTTTTTCCTCTGTACCTCGAGAGTGTCCTGAAATGCAGCCTACCTCTGGAATCAGCAGCCCCAGATGTGAATCCTGGGTTTGCCACTTATTAGCCATGTGACCTAGGCAGCAGGCTGACTAATGAGCCTACATTTCTTCAACTGTGTATTGCTGATAGTAACACCTATTTCATAACTTTAAAAAAATGAAATAAAATTATGTAGCATTTTAAAAACTTTAAAATGCCATTCAAATATCATTTGTTTACCCATTAAACAAATGTGAGTGCTACCCAGGCAAAAACAGTACCCACATCCTTTCTTGTTTACGTTTATTGCCAGATTTTCCATTTTTTTGTTTGTTTGTTTCTTTACCTCTTTTGTTTTGTTTTGTTTGCGGTACTGGGATTGAACCTGGGGACTGATGTACCACTGAGCTACATTCCCAGCCCTCCAAATTGTTTTCAAAGGAAAACTGAAGTGGACATTCAAATAATTATCTAGTAAAATCAGGCCAGGAAAATGTTCATTCCCTGTGTCTTGGGCAGAGGGGACAAGGAGGTTTGTCAAAGTGGCTCGATTTAATATCTCACATCTCACTCATGGTAAACGCAGTTTCACTTGAATGTCTTGTTTTTGAAATCCTGTAACAATGAAGAGAATGTGACTTTACTACTTGCCTCCCTCTCCTTAGAAATGTTTCCATCATTTCATTAAAAAAGAAAAATAAATAAATGAACCCACAACATACTGCTCAATATGATGCCTGGTTCCCACACAGCCAAGACATTATTTTTGAATGCATTCTTTTCTTGCTTTTCCATCCCCAGGGGGCCTCGCTGTAATTCCTGGCCTCCTGAAACCCCGTGGCTGCTGCTTCCATCTTCCTGAGTAGATTTTCAAACAAAGTCCCCTTGCTGTGTGCACAGAGCTACAGACGCGCCAGCCAGGGGCTCCGGCGCTGAATTTATTCCTCACATCTCAGACATGTCACTCTCCCCCCAGCCTCCCTCCCTCCAGTCCCTGCTCCTACCCACCCCCTCTCTTTCAGCTAAATCCTGCAGCCATGACAGAAATAAATTAGCTAGAGGTACAGGTCACACCTTGGAGAGCAGTAAACGTTCTGTGGGAAATCAATAGAGAAGATGGGATTCTCTAACAGCTGAAGCACAAGAATGATGCATTGATGCCCATACATAAACCAAACAAAGGAGCCCGAGAACCACCTTCGGGAGGGCCCAGGGCCGCTGCACTCCAGGTCCATCTATTCCAGCACCTGAGGCGGAGACAGCACTGCATGCAAAGAGATCTCCTGACACTTGAGCTTTGCCTCGGAAAGTGAACCACTCTTGTGCAAGTCCTGCTGAAAATAGTTTCATAAAATCATTTTTCCTTTCAGGTGGTGGACGCTGATGCTGGGGTGCCCAGGAAGCCCCCTAAAGGGCTCTATACTGAAGGTGTGGGTCGAATACAAGAGGTGATCAAAAACTACAGAAAATGCTTAATTTTTCAGCTTATTATCATAAAGACACATTGCCGAGAACTGGAAGTATCCAATGTGAGAAGAAATATTTTAAGTATTCTGATGGGGATGAATACTGTATAACATACAATAATAAAATTTTTTATTTAAACATTACCACAGTTTGTGATCACCCCGTGTCCATCAAATATTTAGGGCAATTTCTGTCAAAGATAAACATTACAGTTTGTCTTTACTCACTTTAGTCACCCGATCTGGCTCTTCCCAAAGTCAAAAAGATGGTGAAAAGTAAGTGTTTTGAACTGATTTAGGTCATTAAGGCAGCCGAGACCACACAACTAAAACCTTTCACAAAAGAAGATTTCCAGAACTGCTTCAGAAAGTGGCAATACTCTAAGCCCAGCAGTTGGGAGGCTGAGGCAGGAAGACTGCTGTGAGCTGGAAGCCAGCCTGAACTACAAAATGAGGCCCTGCCTCAAAAACAACAAAAAAGAGAAAGAAAGGCAAGAACAAAAGTGGCAAGACCAATAGAATAAGTGTGTTGGGGGGTGGTAGTGAGGGGGCTCATATCCAGATGTCTTTCACTGTAATAATGTTTTTAATGTAAACATTCATTGTATTTGTTTTAATCACACCTTGTATCTGTCCCAGGAAAACTTGCCCTCTGGGGTTGCTGACAACTAAAGCCAGGGAGGGCTCCCTTGGAGGGTTAACCAGAGAAACGGAATTCCTAAATCCATGGAGTGCAGTACAGTGGTGGTACCTCAGTTCACGAACTTACTTCTTTCCACGATTCTGGTCACAAACTGAACTGGATGAGAACCGCATCAAATTTCCCCATAAGGTCAACACTGAACCTAGTCACTGAATTTGATTTGGTTTTCATATGTTGAGAAGGACAGGCTTGGGAACTGGGTTCCAGTGCTGACATCACCACTCAGGAGCAAAAATGGGAAAATTGCATTTCTGCAACGGGGATACGAAATCTGCCTTTGAGGCAACTGTGCGCATGAGACGGATAATATGCACGGGCACCTGGTACAGAATAGGCATTCAGGAAATGCTAGTTGTACCCTCTTTCCCTCTGCTGCTTATGAGTAGTTTTTGAAATCCTCTTGAGTTTCACAATTTTTCACACCGCAGATCTTTCACAAAGGCAACTGGTCCAAATTTAAACTAACTGCAAAAATGCAGTGTTTAGGAAAATTGGTGCTCAGAAGGGTTTCTGGTGCACCATATCTCCACCAAATGACAAATGTCACCCAAATAAGCAACCTAGGTTAAAGTGATGTGCTTGTTATGCAAACATGGGGTCAAAATCAATCTCTGCCCCTAAGGACCTTATGTAGAGAAATTCTAAATGTGTGTTCCTATCAAGATCCTATATTTCTTCCAAATTCTCTTCTTTTAACTTCCAAAAACTGCATTTACTGAACAATTGTGTTTTCTTTCCTCCTCTGCTTGAGCGTGATTTTCTTCTTCATACCCAGCTAAATTCCAGTAAGGAAATAAATATAGTGCTTATAATGGGAAACCCATATAAATCTAGTATCGCAACATGTTTATAATATCAATTTTTTAATTTTTAATTATGGTAAGCTATACATAACATAAAATTTAACAGGTTAATTTTTTTTAGTCTTTTGAGACAGGGTCTCGCTATGCAGTTCAGGCTGGCCTTGAGCTCACTTTGTAACCCAGGATGGTCTCGAACTATCCTCCTGCCTCAGCCTCCCAAGAGCTGACATTTTTAAGTGCCCAATTAGGTCATTAAGAACATTTACATTGTTGCAGAACCATAAGTGCCATCTACCCACAGAACTTTTTTTATCTTCCTTAGCTTTAACTTTACCTAATCATGACTCTCCAATACCCTCTCTTCCAAGTTCTGGGGACCACCCGTCTATATTCTATGAATCTGATTACTCTAGGAACTTCACACAAGAGGACATGTAGCATGTCCTTTTGTGCCCAGATTATTTCACATAGCATAATGTCCTCAAGTTTCATCCCTGTTGTAGCATGGTGTCAGGGTGTCCTACCTTTATAACAGTCTACTGTACTGATAGACATTTTGTCTATTCATTCACCAATGGATGAGTTGCTTCTCCCTCCTGACTGCTGTGAATAATGCTACTATGAACATTTGCACATAAATCTCTCCAAGACCCTGCTTTCAGCTCTTTGGGGATATACCCAGGTGTGAAATGGTAGATCACGTGATAATCTTACTTTTACTTTTCTGAGAAAGCACCATACTGTTTTCTAGAACAGCTGTACCATTTTACAATCCCACCAGCAGTGTACAAAGTTTTGTCCACATTCTCTCCAACATCTGTAATTTTCAGGGTGGAGTGCTGTTTGATTGTTTTGCTTTTTTTAAGTAGTCCTCTAAATTTTTCCTTGCATTTAGGTATTTCTTATGATCAGCTAAATTCTGCTCTAGCTACAGTTTCTGTCTAGTTATGTCTTCCACTAATTCAGGAAATGTAAATATTAATGAGACAGTTCAAGAGTTTTCAGGACCCTGCTATGAGGCAGTTGGCCCAGTTCAGTTGATCATGCTTCCTCTCACAGAAGCATGAAGGAGATCCCTCTTCAGATCCAGAAGGACAAAGTGCTGAACCTACCAGAAACACTGACCATAGCTCTCAGAATACAATAGTAATTTGCATTCAGATAGCAGGCTAAATTTTTAAAAATTACTTTCTTTCTTTTTTACATCATCAATTTTATTTTATTGTGGAAAGAACACTTAATATGAGAGCTGACCTTTTAATAAATTTTTAAATGTTCAACATAGTATTAATGTAGATACACTTGTAGGTGCAGTATTGAATAGCAGATCTGATTACCCCACATAGAAACTGAGGTACCAGGGCCTCAATAATTTACTCAAAATCACAGTACAGTATTTCAATTCCTGGATTAGGACCCAAGTTACAGTTATGTCACCCCCAAATCCTGGGGTTTGTTTTAACTATACAGTACTGTCTAGTGATTACAGAGGCCCGGAACTGCAAAACTTTTAATGACATTTGTAAAGCAAAACAAACAGGAATGTGACCTGAGTTTATTGTTCAAGTGCAGTGGTTCCCCAGAAAACAGACAACCCTTGGAACTAATTAAGCACCAGCTCTTCACAGGACCAGACTTGCCCACCTCTGCACTGTCTACGTCAGTGGATTCAGAGAGTCAGAACATAGGCATCCCTGGTGAACAGATCTCATAGGAATATTCCTCAACAGCAGAGACTCTATCAGACAACAGTGATATTTCCTACCTGACATGTTTCCTTTAGATCTCTCCATGACACATGGTATCCTACCTTCAGCTGGTGGGTCACAACATGAAGCCTCTGCGCCTCAGCAGCCATGTACCCTTTTCCTCCTGGAACAGGTAGCTTCCTCTTTAAACTCCCAAGGACAGTGTAAGTTTTAAGGAAGATAATGCTCATGAAGCATAAAACCTAGTGTCAGGTATGTAATAACTGTTTAATCAACCAATGCTCATTTCCACCTCCCTGTGCTCTGCCAGTGGTTCTTCATTTGCAACATGGATATTCATGAAGTCCACAAGAAGTATGTGAACGAGAACTCTGAACTAAGAGGTGAAGAATTTAGAACTTTAAGTAGACATTTAAAATCTTTATTCATCCGATATTGCTCTGAAGTTGGCCTCGTCTCTCTGCACACACAGACTTGCCCATCTGCATTTCAGTTTTCCACACCTTACAGGTACCATTTATGCAGCTAGACACCACATGCTCTGGGCACAGTGGCACTTTCTTCTGTTTGGTTTTGTAGCCCCATGACTACGTACTTAATAGTTCTCAGTTCTCATCATGCGATTACAAATCACCGACTTGCTGTGAAACGTAGGCCACTGAGTCTTCTCTCTAAGGGGCTCTTTCTAATATAATGCCACGAGTAAGTCCAGCAGCTTCAGGACCCAGGCATGCTGCTGACCTCCATAGCCCAGGCAAGGGATCTCTCTCTCTCTCTCTCTCTCTCTCTCTCTCTCTCTCTCTCTCTCTCTCTCAATTTTTTGACAGTACAACACCTTGTTTGTACACATGTCTTCCTTTGTTTTTCAAACTCTGCCAAAGCTATAAGCCTGCAATAACCTCTCACTAGCCATCCTTCCTTTCTAGGAATTCTTCACATCAAATAAGCCTTCTTTACATAATTTGAAGGTCACCAAAGAGAACTAGGTTTGACTCAGCCGTACTGCTTATCTCTATACAGTCTTTCCCTGGATGCAGACCTGGGCCTTACGCCTTTTGTCTCAGCTCCCTGCAACATTTATTTAACGACATTAACTCACCTGCACAACCATCCTGAGGATCTGAAGTTTTAACTACAAACTGATTGGAATTCGTAGTAAGAATACCTCATGATTACTCTTCATGATGAAACAGAATTGATAATAAGAACATGCAGTGATCCAAAAAATTTTAAGGTTCAGACTGTGCCAAGTATACACATCATCTTGTAGCATTTTCACAGCAACCTCATGGATATCTTCATTACAGATGAGAAGAACGAGATGCAGAGACACCCAGCAATGGCTGTAAGATTAGTTCCTGTACTCCACACCCCATGCTTTGGAGTTCCACAGACTACATTCAAATTCAGTTCCCCAAGTTCCCAAAGTAAAGCTGTGGCTGAGGTGCCTAATTTCTCTAGCCTGAGTTTTCTCCTTGCTAATGGAAAATGACTCCATCTAAATCCCTGCACAGCCACACCCTTCATCCACATGGATCACGGAGCTTTCCTTTGTCAGTTCTCTCTGACTCCATGGCTGAAGGCTCAGGTGGTCTAGAGTTTTAAATCCTGAGTTGAGCAACCTAAATTATCCTGCATTCTCTTTCTGACCTTAGGCAGCAAGTCATTCAATCTTCTAGTTTCATCATTTATCAGACAAAAATATCAGTACTGGCCCAATCTATTTTACTAGTTGGTGTTGAAGGTAAGGAAAAAAAAAATTGAAAAGTTCCCTGAAAAGTTTCGAGGACTTCTCAAGTTTAAGGTGCTATGATAGTAGACTCTGTTCCCACAAAATAACTGCCTTGTCTGCAGCTTTGAAGCAAATGGGTAAACTGACTCCAAGATACAGAAACTGACCCCAGATTATTCTTGGGCAGGGAGAAACATCGAGGAAGACTTGCGTGCTTATCTGAACGTGGCCACTGCTTCAGGCAAATCGCTGGACTTCTCAATAAAAGAACTTAATATTTACTTTCCCACAAGTCCAATAAGTAGTATGGCAAGATACTGTAACACTGAAAAGCTTGAGAGGAAAAACTCTAGGAAGTCAATTACATGCATTTTAATGTGATTTCAGAACTTTTTTCTCCCACTCATTTTCCCTAAATGTTAGTGTAAATATTATCCAGATGCGAACCTGAAGAAGCCTGGCTTTGCCACTCTGCCCTTCTGACAGCCCTTGATTTTCCTCAATGGGTTTTACTACTGTTCTCTGAGACACAAGCCATGAAGGGGAAAGGGAGCTGGGGAGAGCAGAGTATACTGGTAGGAGAGGGGAGTTGGAAACAGGGCCCATAAAACAATCCGGAATGTGTCCCTCCTCTCAGTGCAGAGTCAAAGTGATAAAAAGGTCCCTGGCTCCAGATAAGTGCTCTCAGCCATGCAGAGCCTTCTAATGTGCCTGAGGCCAGACTACAGGTATCACCAGATGCACACACTTGCTCTCTCACACACCTCCATGGAGAAAGTGCTTGTCGGGCCCAGAAAGGGTTTGTCACTTTAATTAAACTCATCAAGAGCTACGTCACATGATAAGGAAGGAAAGACCAACGCAGAGAGACCTAATTACTTAAGCTCTGTCCTTGGGGACTGAGTATAGCAAATAAACCACCATCTACGCATGGGGAGAAGCTTCCACTTATGAAAAACACAGGCAGGTGCACAGAGCAGCATCTGGGACTTGGACAAAGCTCTGGAAGCAGACAGAAGTGCATTCAGATGCGTCTACTCAGCTCCTTTCCCTGTCCCTGAATCCCAGGATAGGGAGCAGGTCACAGCGCAGGCAGAGTCTGGCCTCTCTTCCTGACCTCCCTGGAGATCCTGTCCTCTTTGCTCCCCACTTCAGCTGCCCAGTACGAACAGATGGACAGAAGTTAAAAGAGCAAGGTCAGCTCCTGGTTAAGTCTTATTTCACACCCTGCCCCACCTCTCTCACCCCTTTTTGGAGCAGAAAGGAGAGTGAAGGGCAGGGTGCTGCTGCATTTGCTCCCTAAGAAACTGGCTCTTCATTTACATCCCCTGAATGGCTGGCCAGTCTGATTTACACATTGATAACTTGTGATGCTTTGTACACCAGCAAATATTTAATCCCTGACCAATCAATAATCCTCGCCTGGCTGTTCTTTTTTGAAAAGAAATAAATCCCTTTTTACTCTTAAAATTCTTGAATAAAATTAAACTGCGTTAGCCCAGGAAACACTGCTCCTACATAAAGCCATGTGGTTTCATAAACCCCATCCTCGATGTCTGCTGCTTCAAACTTGCTTGCTCTGCCAGCCCAGCGTCTGTCTAATGAGTACTACACGTTATCAGCTGATACAGTAAGGTGCTGCTGAAAGGTCTGATCTACTTTTTATTTAAAAATTACAATGATTAACCTAATCAATAAGTATACCGCATGCACTATTTTTCATTCTTTGTTTCGATTCTCTGTAAGCCTTGATTTAAAATACTCCTTACAAAACTTGTTTCTACCTTTCTACAGATTATTTTGCTCGAAAACTATATTAAGGGTGAGGGGGACTCCTTTCCTATACTGATACATAAAGAACTGCACCCTTTTCTTAGGATTAAAGTTGAACATTTTGAAAAAATGCACATTGAAGATGATTCTCCCTTCCTGAGAGGCTCACAGTACAGCCTCGAATCCCACCAGAAGTTCCAAAAACAACAGCAACAAAAAACAAACTCCCTTTCATCTTGGGCAGCAACAAAAGCGGCAACTTTTACCAAAACAAACCAAGCCAAGAATTAATATAACACAGAATACATCCACATTCAAACCATTATGGCTACCTCCGCTCACCACAATATTTGTTTGAAAAACACATAATTGATAGTAGAGACAGAACCTCTCACAGAAAAAAAAAAAGTTCTTTCAAATGCAAATTAACCAAAAGACATATTTTCCTTGGGTTTGGAAAATCACTCCAATACATGAAAAACATAGTTTTTGTGAGAAAAAAGAATTGGTTTACAGCCACCAGCTCAAAAGGCAATTACATTTCTGTCCATTACTTTAACCGTTAAGAAAAGTTAACTCCTGGCTCTGTAAGTCTTTAAGGACTTTATTAGCATTTACTGACCTAAGTAGTCTTCAGTTCCCAGGTAGCAAAGTTTCTTTTCTTCTCCAGTGAAATGCTCCTGTGGACACTGACAAGCACTGTTACTGAATTAATCAGAAAAGAACATTGTTTCCAATCTTCTAGTGGAAAGAAGTCAGAGAAAGGGAGACAGAAAGGAGAGAGACAGAGAGAGAGAGCGCAAAATGCCTCCTAATGGAGCATTCTTCCTGGTTGGGGGAAAAAAAAAAAAACCACGTAAATCCAGCATCTTGGACCGAGTTCAAACATAGCTTGACAGACTCCAAGAGAATTTACACTGAGCATGCTTAGCCTACGCGGCGTGCATGAGACACTCTTAATGAATATTACTTCCTTCCCACTGGCTATTCCTGCTGGAAGTCCACACCCACCCACCCCTCTTTCAGAAGTCAGGAATTTAGCTTCAGCCAAAGTCCAGAAAACATGCTTATGTGGAGACAAGGCCTCACAGATCCATAAACTTTCAGGTTGTGACCTGCAGGGCAGCCTGACAAATAGAACATAGGGGTGAATTTTTTTTTCCTGCCCTTGGTTATGTTCCCAGCTTTCTGCCTATCCTAAACGGCAGTTCCCTAGAGAAAAGAAAAACAGACAGCTTTTTTTTTCTAAAGAACATGCTGTCCTAAATGCCAGTATAAAGGCCTTGCTCCAGCAAGCTTCCAAACCCAGATCAGAATGAGGGTTATCTGCCTCACAAAATCCACCAAGACAATTTCTAACTTCTGGATAAAATAAAACACACTTGCTGCCCAAAACAACATACTTTTTTTTACAACATACTCATCATTTTTCTACGATATTACAAAGCAATGCAAGTGCTGGAAATACGCTGGAAATCCACTTTAGCTCTGTAGCTCTAAACACTGCAGGAATAGACATTTAGATCACACTGCACCATGGTTTTCTTTTTCAAACAATGCTTTCCTTTTCCCTAAATCCCTCTGTCACAGTTAATGACACAACACCTAAAATCCTAGAAGTTTAAAAGTAGACTATTCTTCTGACAGTCTAAGACAAGATTCCTGCTCTGCAAAAAGAAATCAAAGGGGGAGGGTACAGATAGCAAAGTAATGAGAAGAGATTTTTTATTTTAAAAACTAATAATAATATCTGGTTTATCCATCTGCTATGTTCAAGTATCTGATTACAAACTGTAAATATTAAATAGTCATTTGAATGAAAACACATGCTACACACACCCAATTTATGTTGCAAAACTAATGATGTCAGAATTTTAAAAGACAATGCAAATTTTCTAAGTGTACAGTGAAATATGGTATTCACAGCCTCTGACACAAAGCCTGCTTGCCTAGCTTTGGTTCCTTGGATTAATAAGTGGTGTTTCTATGTAGCTGATAAGAAAATCCACTGCCTCTCCACACCTGTAACACTTGAACACTGCCATGTCGAGCTGCTATGATATATTCCCTTTATCTAAGATCCTTGTTGCAGAAAACATTTCCTTACCCACCATTGAATAAATAAAATTTTCTCAGACATATTTTCCTTCCTGTAATTATGAGGTTTTTGGAGCACTTAGGCATGGGGGTTGTTTTGTTTGTTTTTATGCTTTGCCTAAGGGAAGAATAAAGCTGAACCTACTCTCCAAGTGTGTTTATTTAGACTATTACGAGAGCACACCAAGTTTTCAGCAGTTAGATGAAGCCTTAGAGAAACTGGGTTTTGAAAGGCTAAACAATCCTCATACTGCCATGTAAGGGGAGGGTAAAAAAAGGAGGATATTGTTCATCTGACTCAAAAAAATCATCTAAAGATCAAAAAGGCCCAATACAGAGGTCTGGAATTCTTGGTCAAATCTAATGACCTGACCTGAAGCCACCATGCCTCCCTGTATGTGTCCCTTTTGTCTCTATCCAGAAGCATGACACTCACCCCTGGATCAAAAGGTGCAGTTCTAGGAAGTGCAGACCATAGTCATTGCAGCTTGGATTTTCTTGTTGTCCATTCATTCATTCACACCTATATTCACTTATTTATTGTGTTAGTATATGTTTTCAGTACATGATGTTTGCATTCCTTGTGTGGAGTTGGTGCATGTACATAACGCATCTACTTGTGCTTTTCATGCCTTTTTCTTCCATCTCTCAATCCCCTTCTCATTAGGGAAAGATCTATTTGAAAACACTCTACACAAAATTGATACGGTCAGCTGGGTGTGGTAGTGCACCCCTATAATCCTAGCACTCAGGAGGCTGAGGGTGAGTTCAAGACCAGCCTGGATTACATAGTTAATTTAAGACCAACCTGAACACATAATGAGATCTTGTCTCAAAAAAATAAAATATAAAATAAAATAAAATAAAATAAAACTGAGAGGATCTTGACAGTGATATCATATTCACCCGTTCAATTATAAATCTTTGCTGGGCCCCTCCTATGCCACCCACTCTGACTCTGGAATTTGGGGTGACTAAGACAGACAATGTTCTTACCCTCAGAGAACTTCCATTCTAATGAAAAGATTTAAAAACAAGCTGGGCATGGTGGTGCATGCCTGTAATCCTAGCACTGCAAGAGACTGAGGTAGGAGGGTGAGGGATTCAAGCCCAGCCTGTGAAACTAAGCTAGACTCTGTCTCAAAATTTTTTAAAAAAGTAAAAAGACTTGGGATACCGGCCAGTGAAAAGGCCCTAGGTTCAATCCCTAAGACACACACACACACACACACACCCCAAATAAATTAATTTGTACACTGTGATAAGTACCAAAAAACAAATTAAAAGGAAATGATGAGATGAGTAAGGAAGGCCATATGTGATGGGAGCTTGGAACCACAGGAAAATGGAACGCATCTGGGGAAATAATTAGTAACCAATCCAACCTATTGCAAAGAGGCAAAAATGTGCCACAGATAGGTTAAGCCTGCAATACAAGATAAGGCATTTCTATTTAATATGGTATATAATCAAAAACCATAAAGGCCTTCAAGAAAAATGAATATAATGAGAACTATTCTTTAAAAAGATGTGGAAATAGGTGTCAGAAAGAAACTATAGTAGATGCCTGAAATCACAGTATCAAACTATATATATATATATATATATATATATATATATATAATTTTTTCCTGTTCATATATACCTATAATAAAGTCTAATTTATAAATTAGGCACAGTTAGGGTTAGGATTAGGGGTCAGGGATTAAAAACAATAATATTAAAATTTTAAAACAGGATATAGCTCAGTGGCACAGTGCCTGCCTGGCAAGTATGAGGTCATGAGTTCCATTTCCAGTACCAAAATAAAAAAAATTTTTAATGTATAGGACAACTATTATTAAAGCAATAAAATGGGCCATTATTAAGTAAAATAAAGATTATTTAAACACAAGTCCTGCGATATCACGCCAGGGTTTCTGATAATCCAGATGGCTACCAAGTGACTAACGGTAGCAGATACAGAATGGACGCAATGGACAAAGGGGTGATTCACCTTCTTAACGGAGCAGACCAGGACAGCGTGCCTCAGAGTGGAGTGTGGCCTCAAGTTGATGAGGGGTGTACTTCTGGAATTTCCTACTTAATATTTTTAGATCACAGTTGAATGCTTTCTGGAAGCAAAACCAATAAGAAAGTACGACTATACAGCAATTTGTAGACTAGATTGGGGATGATCACCAAAAATCCTTTTAGAGCAGCTGGGACATGTGGAAGGGGTGGCCTAAAACAACACATATTTGTTGAATTACATGTCTATAGGTTAGAAACCCACCATAGGTCCACCTGGAGTAAATCACGCTGTCAGCAGGACTGCTTCCCTGATAGAATTTCCAAGACATCGTCTATCCTCTACATTTTCCAGTTTCTAGAGCTCTCCTAAATTTCTCAGTTTATTACGTCCCTTTATTCATGTTCAAAGCTAGAAAAATACGGATTGAGTTCTTCTCATGTTGAGTTTCTCTGGCGTTTTCTTCTCTTTCACTTTTAGGAGCTAATATAATGATAATGGATTCCTTTGGATCACCCAGAATAATTTTTAAAATCATATGGTTTGTAAACATAATTCCACCTGCAACCTTATGCCTTTAAAATGTGACGTATGGTTTTCTAAGTTCCACGGACTGTAACATAGACATTTGTGCAGAGCGTTATTCTGCCTACCACTTGTTTATGTTATGTTTAGACTTCTCAAAAGTTTTAGTTATGTTTTAGACTTCTCAAAAGTTTCATTCAGTAGCTGGGCATGATGGTGCCTGCCTATAATCCTGGCACTAGGGAGGCTGAGGCAGGAAGATCCTTGCAAACTGAGACCACCTGCGCTACAAAGTGAGCTCAAGGCCAGCCTAAACTGCATAGTGTTACCTTGTCTCAAAAAGGCAAAAAAACAAAGTTTTATTCAGTGTCTTTACTTTGCACACCTATCTATAAGGAGACCTAAACACAAGGTTACCTTTGATAATGTAGGTGCCTCTCTCCAAATATCATGGGCTAATAGATATTGGGTGGACAAACTGACAGTCTTTGATATGAGTATCAACCATGAGAGGCCAGGACTAACCACAGACTCTTGCAATAGTGTTTTCATTCTAAACTACAAGTGCTTGGTTTTGTTTTGTTTTTTAATCACATATGATTAAGACAAAAGAAGTGTTTTTAAATCTCTATTACCTACCCAAGATAAAAGCCAAATGCCATAGTCTAACATGTAGGACCTTTTGAGTCACCCTAAAGTACCTTTTCAGACTAACCTCTTTCCCTTGACAGCCGTGAGATGTGACTGAGACCAACTGATTTTCTCTCTTCCCTGAGCATGCTCAGTCCTGCTGCACATAGGCACAGTTACATTTTGACTCTTTGAGGCCCCCTCACCCTGTTCTCTCAATTCCTAGACCTCCCCTCTCCCAACAACATTGTCCTTCACACCCTCTTACCCACGCAGTCCTCTGACCCTGCCATTACCAACATCAGCACACTGTCAGCATCTCATCCTATCTTCCTACTTACTTTTGTTCTTTGATTTCAATTTCCCTTCAAATCCATTGGGACCTACAATTTATTGATCCTACTCCTTTTCACAATATTTACCCCAACATTTTTCTTCCTACAATGTTCAGGCACCAACAACTATCAGACTTCTTTTCTGCCCACACTCTCAACTCCCCAGAATCAGTCCACTCCATCTGCTTCACGAGGCACAGGGCCTAGATAACTGGTACAGCACGCAGTCTTCCTTCAGTGCTGAGACTCCCCACACAATACCCAAGGTATTGGCTCTGACAGCTCATAGTTGAGTCTGTCTTTGGGAACTATTATCAGCCAGTGACAGCCACCTGCCCAAGGAATCCTGAAGACTTCCCACAGCCAGTGAATTGTTCATGACACAAAAGAAAACCCCCTTGGCCTTGGTGTGAGACAGTTCTGAAGGTCTCTGCTAACTCTGTTGTAACAGCATCACAGTTCTTCTTCCACTCTTTTCAATCTTGGTTCTCTCTTACCTTTTAGGTATTTCTCCCTGGCACACTCCCCCCAAATCTTCCTGCGTGAACATCTCCAACTCAGTCTGTTTCCAAGGAATTTTAACCATGATAGTCAGTACCATCAGTTGTTGGATGCATGCTCTAAAGTGAATTTGGTGAACAGCACACACACTAGCCAGGTGCAATTAATCACTAGTTGCAGGTGGCAATTGGTACCCCTAGCATTATTTATGGTTATTATAGTCAATTGCTATAGTATCCTCTAGTGGTAAACTGAATGAGATAGTGGTAGAATGAAATACACCAGCACAAATGATCTCACAGGAACTTGAAAGATGCAGATTATGAAGTTGCTAACTATTGTGGGGGGGCTACTGATGCATTTACTATTGACAATAAAAGGCTATGCGCAATTCATCATCAACTGAAGGTTGAATGTGAAAGGCAAAGGCCTCCCTAGTATCATTTACTCCCCTACATCTGAAGGATCCGAAGGTCAGATTCCAGACCCATACTTTAGTTATATGTGAAGCAGCCTCCCAGGGGTTAGAGAATTCACCCTCTACTGGAATCCTCCACTGGAATACACCCTATGACCCCAATTAGGGAAGAATGAAACCCTGAGACCTGGGAAAGGGGTGTCGGTGTTGTATTTTCAAAGCTAGAAACTCCAGTTTTCCTGGATCTTCAGGATCTGCAGTGAAGCCCCGTTCATCCCTGATCAAAGATGGCATTCTCATCTTAAAATACTCCAGAGCCCATAGTTTTGCAAGGTAATACTATCCTGTGCCTCCCATAGTCACCTTGGATAATTATGGAGATGATTTATAAAACACGGTTTTCAACAGGGGGTTGTTAATTCATATGACAAAAAGAAATCAAGGAATCCCCTGAAGATAGTCGCCCCGACAAAAAGTCAAAAATCTTTGACCAGCTTCTGGAACAAATCCAGAACCCACTGAATAAAGGAAAGGTTAAATTCCCACAAGTAAAATTTATGGAACTGTGCAAGTGTATATGAAAATAATTTGTCTGACCTCTCCAGAAAGGGAAAAGTGATAAAAGAAAATAATGCATTGAGAAAAAGAGAATAGCCAGACATTTTGTAAACTGCTTGACACAATGAAAGCTGTAGTTTTCATGGTTACTTTGTTAAGTTTGGCTTTGGGAATCAGGTAATACATGTCACAATGACTTCACTTTTTCACAAATCCAACTATTGATCATTTCTGATACCTGAATATGCAATAGGAAAAGACATACTTAATAATCGACAGGACCCACACACTGGTTCCATGGGCTGTGAAATCGGAGCTATTTATTAAAGACTCTAAGAAGGATTCTTTAAATCACGTTCTCTGGCCAAGACAGTAAATCAAAACAATCTTTTATTCCAGGGTGGAATGGCAGAGATAACTCACCCTAAACACCCAAAAAATGCAAGGGTGATAGTTCCCATCATATCCCATTTAATTTACTCACACTTCTGGGCCCTACAAAAACCAGATGCGTTGTGATGGATGACTGATGATACACAGAAAATTTAATTAAGGGGTGATCTCACTTGCAGCTACTTTCCCCCATATGGGATCTTTGCTAGATACACAGTGTTAACCACATGGCATACTGACAACCACTGATCTGGAAAATGTATTCGTTTCCATCACTATCAAAATGAAAGACCACAAGCAGTTTTTAATCTGTGTGAGATGGACGAAGCTACACACATACACATTTGCTACAAGGTTACACTACCTCTTTAGTAATATTGTCTGAAGGAAGCCGAACAGTTTGAACATTCCACAACATATCACATTATTCCACTATGTTAATGGCATCTCATTAATTTGTTTGAAGTACATTGGAAATCAACTGACAAAGCAGTAGAATAGCCTTTTCTAACGTGCAGCTGAGATGATACCCTGAAACATGACGTACTTTCATTCACTTTCACTCACTGACTGTTTTTGATCTTATATTCCCATAAATCTGGGAACAAAGTGGTCCTGCTGACCCGCACTTCTAGTGACTCACTCGGAAATTTGTGTTTCCTACCCCTAAAATCCTGCCTCACATACTTAGAGATCCTCATTCCTAGAATGGAAATCAACCAGGTGACACAATAAGGTCCCATGAAACCTAAAACTATGGCTCTTACCTGGACACTTCAGACTCCTTATACCAGAATATCAGCTGCTAAGAAAATAAGTAATGCACTGGTAGAAGAAAACAATTTTCCCTAGCCATCAAGAGAAAAAAGTAAGATACCTCTTCCACAGGGAACAAGTAAAGACTGTGATTGGCAACCAGGTGATCCAACGTTGGTTCTTCCCTTCCTAATTCTGAGACAATGAACAAATGCAGTGTACAAAGCTTGAGAATAACCTCTAGGAACTCAGACACTTTATCATGAGATTCTAGATCGTGCTACCAGGTAAGCCTACCTAGATATGCACAGACACAAGCCCAAGGAAAGGAGACACCACAATGGATAGCAGACTGTAAAATGGTGGATGAGCGCCAGTGGCAGCCTCTATGGCAGTTACAGAGGGGAGATTAGCTCTTGTGAGTCGGTCCAAAAAAGAGACCAATTCAAGAAAATCAGGAAGAGGCTTTCTTAGAAGGAATAAACTTAGTACACAAGCAGTGCAAAGGATAAACTGTACTGGATTATGTGATAAGCCGTTTATTAACCTCCTTCAAGACTGAGGCACTCAGTCCCTCATGTACCAGGAATACTGATCACAGGTGTCTCACAGCCATAAGCCTTTCGAGGAATTCCCCTCACCCAAAGAAAGTTCCCTTGTTCACGGTTCTGCATCTTCCCGGGATGAGTCCTATATCTAAATGTCCACAAAGAAACACAAATTCCCGGTGTGGTACAACTCAGAGCATCATTCCTGCTCTCAATGTAGGATTGTCTACAAACTGCAAACTACACTAGGACTGCGCTGCTGTGCAGTCTCTTGCCTGCTGCCCATTCCCATTTCTCTCCTTTCCTTACAGACGTTTCTTCTGAGAACATGCCTCAAACTCCTGCATGAAAATCTCCACCTCACAGTCTCTTTTGAACCCAATATAATCCGGCAAACTACAAAGCCCTGGCTATCTTGAACTCTCCAGTTATTCCATGCTCTACACCTGAATGCAGGCAGCCAAAGATAAATGGTGAGATATATGCAAGCACGTCAGCTAGTTTCACATCCCCCTGGCATTCTCCAAAGTGCACATGATCCTTCAACTTAGATCTCTCTCCATGAATTGGTAAATGACTCTTTAACAACCCTCCTTGGATATCTAAGAAGCAAAATGAACACACCTCTAAGTTACTACTGTTTTCCCCCAAAATAGTTTTCCTTAATTTACGCCTGCTTACTCAAGCTTAAAAACTTGGAGCTATCCTTGACTCTTCCTTCTCTTACATCTTACGTCTAAAATACCACAAATTTCTGTAGCTCACCCGCATAGTACAGTCAGCCATCCCTAACAGCTGGTTCTGTATTTTTGTATGCAATCAACTGTAGATCAAAAATATTTTTCTAAAAAATTACATGTGACATCTATAATCTCAATTACTCAGAGAGAGGAGGTAGGATGATCACAAGTTTGAGACCATCCTGGAAAATTTAGAAAGAGGCTGCCTCAAAAGAATAAGAAGAGACCGGATGTATAGCTCAGTGACCTGGTTCAATTCCCTAGTATCACCAAAAAAGAGAAGTGTCTTTCTGAACATGTACAGACTGCATTTTCTCATCATTGTTCCCTAAGCAATATAACTGATATAACAGGTATTTGTTCATCAACTACAGTGTATTCGATGCTATAAGTAGAGGTGCTTGAAAGTATATGAGGACTGTGTAGCCCTTATATAAATCCTATACCATTTTATATACAAGGCTTGAGTATCTGTACATCTTGGTATTACAGATTCTGGGTTTTGCGGATCCTGGAACCAATCTCTTATGGATACCAAAGAACAACTACGTATCTATATAATGCGCTTACTTCTCACCATCCCTAACACACACACACACACACACACACACACACACACACACACCCATACTCTGATCTATACCAATATCATCTCTCACCTGGATTGGCATCCCAGCCTCTTACTGGTCCTCCTGTTTCTGCCTTGAATCTGTGCTAAACCTAACAGCCAGAGAGTGATCCCGTCAATCCCTATATCAGAATTGCTTGCTCTTCTATTCAGAATACTCCCATTCCTCTCCATCCTGCTTGGAGTAAAACCCAGTGTCTTTTCTGTGACCTTCCAGGCTCCAAATTTTCTGTCTTCTCCTTTCCTTTTTGATTTTATTTTCTACCTGTCCTGCCTGCTTTGTCAGTCCTGCTATTCCTCAAATTCTGCTACTCCTTGGTCAGGCCTTTGTCCTTCTTATCTCCTCCACACAAAGCAATCTTGCCTCTACTACTCATATGATTAGTTCCCTTCTTCCTTCCAAAATATTTACTTAGAAGTTCCCCCTTAGGAAGACCTTCTTGATTGTCTCATCTGAAATAGCAACCCCCCTACACACACAGCATTTCCCATTTTTCAGGTCTTATTCTTTCTCATCACCACTTATATGTAGCTGTTAACGGTTTAGATTTAGGATGTCCCCCCAAAAGCCTCACATGTGCTCAGAGGTGGAGCTTAGAAAGGTGACTGGATCAAAGGGGGAGCTATACTCATCAGCCGAGTGTGCTGTCAGGAAGCAGGTGTGATCTGCAAGAGCATATCTTTCTCCCAGCTCCTCTTTTCTTTCTCTGCGTCTTGGCTGCCTTGGGAGGAGCAGCTATCCTCTGCCCAGGGCAGTGGTGATGAGCCTACGGCACAGCAGGCTGTCTGTATCATTGAGAGCTCTAAAAGGTTCATTATCACTGACCAAGGCCCTTCTACCATCCTCTTTCTATGAAGAAGTCAGCCAACTGTGGGCTGAAAACATGAGACAAAATCAGCCTCTCCTCCATTAAGCTGTGGGTGCTGAGTATTTTGTCCCACTGATGAGAAAATGACTAAGGCAGTAACATATTTCAAATTGTAATAATTGGCATTGTTTTTTTTCTGTCTGCCTAACCAGAACTGTGAACTCCTTGAGCATAGACCCTGGTCTGGGTGTTCACTGACACATCCCAGGCACCCAAAGTACTTCAAATATAATAGGTGTCCAATACATATTGGTTTGAATGAATCTCTTTGAACATTCTTCCTACATACCCTTTCTTCTGGTCTTCATCTGTAAAATAAACTGGCCTCATTAGGCACAGGTATTGCCTTCTCTCTCCCAGCAGCTCCCCCGGTTTTGCTCACTTCCCTTTCCTGTCAGAGTTGGTTGCTTCCTCCTGAATGCTCCAGGAGCATATTATATTTAACCTCTACCATTGTACTTAAAATACTGCTTCGTGACTTTCAGTATCTAATTTTCCCACAAGATAATGAGTTCCTGTAATGCAGAATCATCACCTTATTATTTCTTTAATAACCCCCGGTGCCTGGCCCGTAGTAAAATGAAATAAAACGATGGAATGAATCATCAAACATGTCCTCTCTTCTTTCAGTTGGCTCCCTCCCCTTTTCAACAATCTTTACTACTACTCGAAATGCCAGTTAATGCCTGCACTCTCAAATTGCTTGTGACAGCCATGCTGACCAGGAGCCATAGGCAGAGTCTATACTCTGGTCTCAGATCCACCCCTGTACACACCAACTCTTGCCCAGATGGTTTTTTCTCAGTCATCTCCTAAGTGACATAATATGACAAAATGATTAGTACGAAGATTCCAGTAAAAGTTAATGGATTAAGTATGGAATATTAGATTTCGTATTAGCACAACTTTTTCAAAGCAGACCACTAAGCAACTTAGTGCTATAGGGAAGAAATGTGGTGGTGGGAGATCCAACTGGAACTTTTAAAGGTACAGTTTGGTGGTTGCCTGATGGCTGTTATCTGGAAAGTTTTTACCTTAGGATACATTAGCTGATTAAATTGTTTCCTGAGCACTGTAAGAAAGCTATAAGAGAACTGTAAGAGAATTACTTCCTGAGAACTCTAATAAGAAATCTCTCTTGGGAAAAGAATAAAGAGGAAGGACACGAATATAGCGGATAACTGAGGGGGGAAAGTGGTAGCCTCAGGACAGGGATGAAGTGGAGGCCTGCTTATCATCATTCCCCAAGGCAGTTTTAGAAGGGGGCTCGGTTACTTTCCAGCCTCATCATTGGGCCTTCACTGTCTCCATTTTACCTTCGCTAGCATCAATTCCCAGGGAAACTAAGATCTGCAATCTAAATGGTCCGACACAGAAGTAGCACACACAATATAAAGAGACCACACAGTAGGAATCATTTGAGAATGCTATGGAGACCAGAACACACTATTTATGTATCAGCAAACATTCACAGAGTTTATGCTGGGGATTTAGCTCAGCGGCACAAGTGCCTCCTTGGCAAGTGTGAGGTCGTGAGTTAACAAAAAATAAAAAACGTTCACAGGGTCTAGCTAAGTAAGTGCATCTCCAAATATTATTTCATATTGAGTGCTGGCTCTGTGAAAGGGTAAGGGATGAAGACTACAAAAATGACTAAAAGTCAAAACTTAGAATACAATAGAGGAAAGGTCAATGAATAAGGTAAGTGCTAGATAATAGAAATGTGAGTACCACATAGGGTGGAGGCAGCATTCAGCTCTGGTTAGGTGGCTCTGGCTACATAAGAAGCTGTCACATGGGGACATTTGAGGTAAGTTTGGAAGATAAGCAGAATTTACCGGGCAAACTGTGGAAGTGACAGAGTGGTACATAAGAGGCAAACAGTCATGAAACCCCTTGGTTTGGGGAAGTTATTAGTGACTATTAGATATCACACAGCCAAGACACGGCATTTGAGGGGGCATGTGATGAGTGTCAGGTGAAAAAGTTCAGACTTTATCTTTTTAGACAACAAAAGACCATTTAAAATTTTTAAGTAAGTGATCAATCTGTTCAGAGTTCCATTTGTGAAAGGTAACTTTGGCTATAGACTGAAGAATGGATTGGAGGATGAGAAAGCTAAATTCAAAAAGACCAGCTAGTTAACAATTACATAATACAAACTAAGGTCAATAAGAATCTCTGTTAGGCAACAACAGTAAAGATGGATTAAGAATGGACACATAGCCAGGGATTTAGCTCAGCGGTGTAAGTGCCAGACTGGCAAGCACTAGGTCATGAGTTCAATCCCCAGTACAAAAAAAAAAAAAAAAAGAATAGCCACACACAAAATGTATGTAGGATAAAGTCAAATCGCTTCAAGATGATTAGCTATGAGAGGCAGAGCTCATGATGGCATGGTCAATGATTTTAATTGAGCTGGTGGATTTGCTGATGTGGGTAGTACAGAATGAAGAAAAGTATTTGTGGAACTAGTCTAAATCGTGCTAGGTCATAAAGGGTTTGATGCTCCAGGGCCCTATCAGAATGAAAAGTTTGGAAGGCAAATGAGAAATGCTTAATCAAGAGACAGATCTAACTGGGAGATGTCAACTTCAGAATCACGTCAATACACAGTGTTATATGGAAACCACGAGGTCAGAAGTAGTGTTCTCAGGCAGTACATTAAGGAATAACCAGGTTGAAAATGTCAAATACAAAAGATAGTAGAAAAAGGGAACCTGTGTAAGGGACTAAAAGCACATGGAGACAGAAGAGTATAGAGAGCACCCATCAATAAAAAAGAAAACAGTTTAAATGGAGGAGTGTCCAATACTGAGACAGAGCAAGGAAAAGACTGAAAGACTGAAAATGTTCATCAGCTTAAAAAAACAAGTCATTTTGACCTGAATGAGGATAAATTTGGTGAACATGGGAGCACGTAAGCTTCCAGAACAAATTTTAAGGTGACATTCACTCTCAACTTTATGTGAGAGTGGGGTTGGCACCTGAGAGTGAGAACAACCTTAATTTTACCCCCAGAACAGGCATTCACTTGTCTCTTACTAGTTCCATGGTGAGGAAGAACTGAGACAAGAGTCAAAGTGTCACAGACTACACTGACTCCATCTTTCCCCTGCTGTCTTCTGTAAACCATGCAGCAAGGGCGGTCTTAGGCCACCATGTTTTGTATTATATAAATCCCAACAACAGCCACATTTGAGTGACCAATGCACAGACATGGGAACCAAGCACAGGTAACCCTAAACTCTTCACATGCTGGGTCATACTGCCTCTTTTGAGAGACAAGCAAGGAAAATACCATGAGAATGGATTAGCAGGTAGGAGAAAATACAATGAAGAAAGTTTACCTTTTAGGGGCTAGAATGGCCTTAAAGGATCACATTAGGTCAAAGTTCTGAGAAGACTGTGCTGAAAGAAAACTAAAGAATTCTCTGATAGAAAGAAAATGGAATTCAGTAAGAAAGAAAAGGAGAACTCTACGAGACACAAAAGGAATCACTAGTTTCTGCACTCTCTTCAAGTCCTGGAGAGCTTTTTGTCTTTTGGGAAGATACTTTCACATTAAGTTTTTTTTTAACTCAAGTTTTTTTGAGCTGAGTGTCTCTCTTCCTTGCAACCATAAGAGGCTACCTACAGTCAGTGTCAAAGGAATCTATCTGATCCAGACAACAGAAGCAAAAATAGATCAATGAAACTGCATCAAACTAAAAAACACGTACACAGTAAGGCAAACAGTCAACAGACGCAACTTCCAGAGTGGGAGAAAACATTTGCAAATCTCACTTCTGACAAAGGGTTAATATTGAAACTATCCAAAGAACTCAAACAATGCAACAGTAAGAAAACAAATAATTTGATTCATAACTGAGCAAAAAGTGCCTGCAAAAAAGATTGCTCTAAGAAAAGGCAAATAGCGAATGAGTATATGAAAAACAAAAACAAAAAAGTTCAACATCACTAATCATCAGAGGAATACAAATTAAGCCCACAATAGTATAGCATTTCACACCTGTTAGGATGGCTATTATCAAAAAGACAAGAGGCAATCAATGCTGGTGAGAATGTAGACAAAAAGGGACACTTGCTCACTATGATGGGAATATAAATTCCCATTCATAAGGAAAAACATTATGGGAGTTGCTTTACAGATGAAAAACAGGGCTACTGTACAACCCAGCAATCTCAATCCAAAGAAAAAGAAATCAGAATGTCAAAGAGACATCTGCACCCCCACATTTAATGCAGTATTATCCATAACAGCAAAGATAGGGAATCAACTTGATGAATATACAAATAGATGAATAGATTCTTAAAGTATAGCACCTAAGGGCCGGGGGTTTAGCTCAGCGGCGTAAGTGCCTGCTTTGGCAAACTCGAGGTCGTGAGTTCGATCCCCAGCGCCAAAAAATAAAATAAAATAAAATATGGCACCTATGCGTGGTTGAATATCAGTCAGCTTCAAAAAGGAAGAAAATCTTGCCATCTCCAACAATGTGAAAGAAACTGGAGGACATTACGCTAAGTAAAATAAGCCACAAATAGAGAGACGTACTGCATGATCGCACTTATGCATAGAATAAAAAATTAGATTTATAGAAGCAAATAGTATTATGGTAGTAGTCATGGGTGGGGATAGGGAGAAGATTCACATGTTGTCACAGGATATAAAATGTCAGTTATAGAGAAAAGTAAATTCAGGAGAGCTATTTTCAATACAGTGAGTACACTTAATAGCATATTACACACTTGAAAACCGCTAAGAAGGTAGACTTTAAATGTCCTCACCATGAAAAATGTTTTAAGTTTGTGAAATAACAGATATGTCAATTAGCTTAACACAGCCTTTCCACAAAGTACACGTTTCAAAATATTATTTTATATATGATAAATATACAATTTCTACTTGTCAGTGTAAAAATACAAGATTTTCTGAAAAAGAAACTTATCTGAGTAGGAAAGAAAAATGCTCAGGTAACTGCAAAACTAGGTTTTCTTAACACAGGGACCATTAGAGCTACATATAATGAAACTGACAGAAAAGCGGTTAATAAGCTACTTCGACTAACTGGACCAGCTTGTTTATCTTATTGATTTGTTCCTAAAGAGCTCTAGATTGGGAAACAAGGGGTCTACTGCTTACCCAACTCGTTTAATAAGTCACTTCACCCAGGTTGTAGCTTCCTTACCTAAAAAGTGGGAATGTAAACATCTCTCTACTTATCTCAGAATGCATGGCTATGTTGAAAGACCAGGTTATCATTTGAAAAGTGAAAATGTGAGATGTTGGTAATTTTGAGTTGGATCAGTTATAGCAGTCGTTGTGTACATTTCTCTTCAATGAGATCAGCCTGGGATTTACTAAACAATGCTGTACCCACACCATTCCTTCCACCTGCCACACCCACTCATTTCCAGCTTTCATACAATGCCTGAAGCTCTCTGCTCACTCTGTCATTTCTATCTTTCAATTCTGGCTAGGTTTTACTGAAGTCCAGTAACTGAATAATCAAATCTCATGTAGAAAACCTCTTTTGTAGGTAGCAGTCCTGACCTGTTAGTCACAAAGTCCCAGCACACATGAGCAGGACCGTTCCCCAAGTCCTGAATGCACATGGACTTCTCATAAGAATTAAACCAGTTTGTGATAGGACACTCTAGACCTGATATCAGCCTGAGTGAGAGACACAAAAAGGACAGTCACCTTTGAGCTCGCCAATCCTGTGACAGCAGCCCACTCTCACTCTGCAAAGCGTACCTCTTCTCCTAATTTTAGTTGGCCCAAACACAGTCTGTAGAGCATGTTTCTTTTCCTGCCCTTAGTAAATGTAAAATCTTGCTACACTTTATGCTCCTCTTTACCAATTCTTTGCTTGGGACAGAAAAAGCCTACAAACACCTCTGGAAAGAGACCTCAGAACCCCAGAACCCAGTAACAGTTTTCCAGCTATAATGGGCAAGAAAGCACTTTACAATGAAATGGTGAATGTCAGATGGTCCCCCATAGTAATGATTGCAAATACTATTACAAGTATTGTTGGTCTAGTAGCAGTCGTTACATCTACACCACAGGATAATTAGTAATCTGAAACTGAGCTAAACTCTTACACCTTTGCTCCATAGAGAGCCCTGTGTTGGCCTCTTTGCCTTGTTTAAAACCACAGTTTTTTATGCCATTAAACCAAGTTTTAATATAATTTGAGAGTATAAAAAAATTCACAGCAACCAGTATAATAGCAGCATTTGCAGGGTATATTAGGACGCAGGTACGTTTTACCATTTAATGTAGAAATTCACTGCATTATTCAAAGGTTGAGAACACTTTGCCAACTGAGCAGCTCACTTTCTGATTCCATCTATGAACCTGGCCCCCCACACAGGGAACAGCGGCAAGAGTAACAGAAAAGGGGCGAAGAGACCAGCCATGCTGACCCCTCCCTGGGCGGGCACATGGAAGATCCATCCCTTCCCAGGCCATCTGACTGACCAGCCAGAGGGAGAGGACTGTGCTACTAGCATGCAGCACCCCAACCCGTGCTCCCACATAACCCAGCATTTTCACTTCCCTGTCACCTTTCTCCCTTTCTGATGCTGAGGTGGAGGAGAGAGAGCTGGAAGGCTTCCTTTTACCCTGTATTTAGGACAGGCGAGGTGAACCTCTGTAAGAAAGACAGGTGGGGTGACTGGTATACAGACCCCACTATGATTTTTTCATTACTTGACCAAATGCTTGACATTTTCCATAATAAAACATTAAGATGGAAAAAAAAGGTAGCTTCTTCACTGTAGATTTGCAAAAGAAGGAATTTTCTCCTCCAAGTATTTTCTACCACTTCCTACTCAATGCTTTTCCTATTGGGTGTAGAATTGGAAACGCAAATGTAAGTAGCAGTGACCAGTGGCTAAATTTCACATTTAAAAGCAAAGGACTGCAGGCAGATACTGTCCCAAGGAGGAGTCCCAGGGTACCAGGTACCTGAAGGGACAGTGAGCCACTGACAAGGGACACGGGTAAGCAGAAACTGGAACCCTCAGAAACATACTGTACTGACTTTGCAGTTTGGTCATTTCTGCCTCCCAGGTGTTCTTCGGAGGCAACTCGGAGTTACTAAGATCCCCTGTTCTCCTGTGAACTAGGTCCTGCCCCATTCCTGACATAGTTACAGGCTTCAGAGACTAAGTTCCTTGCTGGCTTGACCTCTGCCCCTTAATAATATCAAACCATAAAGTTGCTTAGCCCAGAGGAGTTGCCATGACAATGACATCCATATCTGTATGAGTGCCAGTACTGAGACCTGGGGGCTCAGGCAACATGGCAAAAGGACAGCTTTCGAGAAACAATGGAGGGAGCTGACTGCAGATTCTTTTCATGCCTAATTACCCATGAGCACATGGCACAATGGCTTATTTAACTCTGCCTTGGCTCAGAATAGAGACAGGTTCTCGTTCCAGTTGGAAAGGATTCTGGCCTCCATTTCAGGGAGGGGCAGGAGGAGAAGGAAAGTGAGTTATTGAAATGCATAGACCTTGTCGCCTTAATTACTTTGCATTTGGCCATCTTTCCTGGGCTTGGAAGCTAATTATTCAAAGTCAAGAGAATTGTTCCACCTCAGGTTCAGCTACACTCTAAATGCTGACGACAGGTATTGGGAGCAACTGTTTCCCATGGTCAGTTAGGCAGTAGAACAACATATTTTCTCAAAAGTAACTCAGCCAGTCAAAGATTAGTATGGCTTATTAAACCCTCAAGATGCTCAAGTTAACCTCCCTGGCTTCCTTTACACCTCTCTAAAACAGAACACAGGCATTGCACTCTGGAAGTTGCAGACTGGAGAAACAATCTTGCTGCAAGTTGAACTCAGGCACAAGAGATGAAAGAAGACAAAACTACAGAAAATTCCTCACTGTCTACAGGCACAAGTCTGAGTCATCTCCTTTGAATGGTGAGCTCACAGATAACTCAAAGCCCTCCTTAATCATCAGTTTGGTGGAAGAATAAATGAGACCATTGCCTTGCAGGAATTAGGAGTATGGCTAATTTTCAGATACTGTATCATTGGTTCTTTTCTAGGTATTCTATCATAGAAGCCAAATACAATATGAAAAATATTATCCTTTTTATTGATTATAAAGATTGCATTCAAATTAACCCAGATAACACTGCTTTAAGCATGTGTTGGGAACTCCCTGTTCCAGCTGACTACTACCACTTTCTTCCCTTTCATCTGCTCAAATAATTACAGGAAGAGAGTCATAGGCTTCCCACCTCTCTGTCCTGGCTCAGAAAAACCAAGTGAGCCTGGCAGTGTTCCCTCTGCACATTGTTGCCTTAGCACTAAATGCACTGGAATATATAATTTTGGAATATTATATATAATAGTATATACCATTCTGGAAGTTCCCAGAACATATCCTCTTCATTAAGGTAAGAAAAAAATGTAATGATGAGGGGAAACTCAGGAGTAGCTCTCCTTTGAAGGGCAGGAATGACAGCAGATGAAGCTACAAAATTAAACTAAGTGATGTGTCTAGTGGAGTCCAGAATAAGATAAGGCTCCCGGCAAGTCTAGGCTCCAGTTCAAATATCTGTCCTCTCAGGCATAGGTGCAATGGTACTAGAGGTATTGGAAATGGACAGACATGCTCCATAGAATTGCAAGCCCACTGGTATAGGCAGAGCAGAGACTGGGAGGAAAACTACACCTTCTGCAGCAGAAAATTACTGTTTGAACAGGTCATGGATGAATGAATAGCAGCTCAAATGAATGACAATAGCCTTCCAAGTGATTATGTGACCAGAGCTGCTTATCAGGAGCTAGATATTACCTGACTGATTAATTCACAAAACCAGATGGCCAAAGGGGTAATCTCTATGCAACAGAAAAATGTGCATCAGTCCTACAGAACTCCACAAGGTACAAGTTAGTGACATAAGCAAGTGGCCAGGTTTTCATATCTTTCTCTGTTTCTCCCTCAACTCACACCTATGAAGAAGAAAACCTATCTCAAGCCTGGCTTGGAAAATGGCAGTACACCATATTTGATGCAAGTGAGAGTGAAGTGCTGACATATAGCCTCACTCAGGAGTGGCATTTAAGGATACTGGCGAAAGAAAATTCTCCTGCTGCCTGGCAAATGCAAGATTGTGGGTTTGATCCCCGGTACCAAAAAAGAAAAGAAAAGATAAAGAAAATTCTCCTGGAGGTCAGAAATTCAGGCAATACAGTGAACTACTGAGGTCATATGGGGAAACATATAAAATATAATTGTTCACTAGAGAAGTGGCAAGTTGCCTGTCCAAAGGAACAAAACTAGAATATTTTTATATTTGTTTCCTGTAGCTACTACAACAAATTACCAAAATTTTGATGACTTTTAAAAACTAGAAATTTCTTATCTCACAATTCTGGAAGCTGGATGAGTGAAATAAGTATCACTGAGTTGAAAGCAAAGTGTTAAAGACTGAAGAACAGAATTCATTCCATGCTTCTTTAAGATTCTGCCAGCAAGAATAAGGAGCTCTTTCCCTCTCTGGGGGGAGGCTGAGAGTGTGGCAGACTTTTTGCAGCCTCAAGGAGAGAGTCCCTGGCGTGTCGGGACCTACACTGTGCTGCAGTTGACTCAGGGTGCCGGGAGAACAAGGAGCTCCTTCCCTCTCTGGGGGCGGCTGAAAGTGTGGCAGACTTTCGGTGGCCTGAAGGAGAGAGACCCTGGCGCTCGGGACCAGCACTTTATGGTCGACTCCGGGTACCGGGAGAGCAAGGAGCTCCTCCCCTCTCTGGGGGGTGGATGTGAGGCGCGAGCTGAGAATCGAACATCTCATGTCGTCCTGTCCCCTGTCCCGTGTCCCTCCCCCACCTTAGCAAGTGGGAGCCAGTAAACTACACATCTTGTGACAAGATTGATATGTTATTTAGTATGAGCTTCCCATATGCGAAGATATGGACAACCATTTGGAAGAGAACATGAGACAATATGACAGATAGTAAAGATGTAGGGGTGTCTAGCTTTGAAATTTATGCTTTCTTATGTCCTGTTCTGTTTTGTTGTGTTTAATTTTACCCCCCTTAAAATAAAATTTAAAATATATATATAAAGAGACAGGAAAAGAAAGTGCTCTAAAGCATATAACTGCATGTATGTTTAAGTGTGTAAGATAGATGACCACATTACTGTTTTTGTTAGATTATTGAGCAGAACTGTTAACAGTCTCATTGTTTGAATGTCTACTTTGTATGCTTTAATTTTGTAACTTGAACAACTATTTCCAAAGATGACAGTATGTAACTTATCAAGTGGCAGATTTCTTAGTGTTTTTGGTTTTGTTTTGTTGTTGTTCTTTTATTTTTTGCCTTTGGAGTTCTGTATTGTTGCTACCCTTTTTCTTTTTTGTTTGGTTGTTTTCTTTGTTTTTTCTCTTTAAATAAAATTTAACAAAAAAAAGATTCTGCCGGCTGCTGGCATTCACTGGTCTTGTGGTCACACAACTCCAATCTATCTGCCCTCACATAGCTTTCTCCTTGGTGTGTTCCAAATCTACCACTCCCTCCCTCTTTTAAGGACACTTATAGCCCACTGGTATAATCTAAGCTGATCTCCCCATCTCAAAATCCTTAATCACACCCTCAAAAACCACTCTTCCAAAAAACATAACATTTACAGGGTCTGGAGATTCAGATCTGTTATCTTCATCAGCCTACCATAATTTGGGATGCATAGATCTGGGATAGGAGCTTTGGGGATACCTAAGGAAGGAAGTGCAAAAAGTTCATGGCTCACATGAGTATCAAAATGTTTTCTCCTAAGAAAAAGTTCTGTGTCCTTGGGGAGACGTCATGACCTCCTGTGGCAGTCTACAGTGTCTCTTCATGGCTTAGCTCTGGCTCAGGGCCCAAGAGCTGAGTGGCCATGGTGGCAAAGATGGAGGGTTATGGAGGATTACACAGTCATAACAGTATGGCAGCTGCTCACCAAGGTTCTTGAGTCACACTGCCAGTGGCAGAAAAGGATTCTAATTACTTGATGTGATTCAATTCTTCCAGGACAGTGCTTCTTATTTGTCTTTGGCGACTAGCCAGGTATTTTAATTTGCAAATGTTATAGGAAATACTCTTATGTAATACAATGAAACAAACACTAGAAAAGATTTTCATATGCTTACATGTTGTGGTAATGTCAACTTGCCAGAAATAATTTCTAAGTACCTATAATTGCTACACTTATCACAGTGTGCAGACCAGTCAGGGTCCACAAGCCACATTTTGAGCAGCACTGATCTAGAAAATTATCCTCCACTTTTTAGTATGTTGAGTACATCAGGCCTTTCCAACCTGAAAGGAACAGTGATTCTTCTTTATCCAAGGTTTATCTAATCATAAAATGAGATTGTTTTTCCTGCTCCTGCCATGTGGTTTGCACCTGTATTATGACTCAAGTGCATATACTATTGACATAGTATGACACTCAATGTTGCCTCAGATCAAAGGAAATATTTTACAGGCAGAGTAGTGCAACAGTGGATACACAACCGCAGAACCCTCTGGCGTTACCATGTAACCAACCACAAGGCAGCCAGCCAAGTAGAAAAATGAATGGCTGAAAACCTGAAATTCAGGTATTTTGGAAGCAAGGGATAGCAGTAGTATTGAACCGTTTCAGAGTCACCCTCAGTGACCTACTTGTAGAGTTCATACTTTCCCTTCCTGCATCACCTAGCTCCTGGGACGAAATGCTCGTACCAGGCCTCAGCCTCTGTTTAGCCAAAAGTACTCTACCAGGAACATGTGGAGTTCATTTAGCATCGCCCTTCTGCCTAGGTGGGTGATCAGTTATTTATGCTGCATAAATAGTACCACACAGTCTTCCTGCTAAGGCTGAATGACTTTCTTCACTTTAACTTGTCAAACTGCTTACAGAATTTCTAGACAGATTGATATGTGGAAGTCATATAAAGAAGGCATCCTATCAGGAGAAGCCTGGCATGGCGCTGTAATCTCAGCATTCTGAGGGCTGAGGCAGAAGGGTCAGCATGAGTTTGAGGCCAGCCTGGTTTACAAGGTGAGTTAAAGGTCGACCTGAACTATATTATAAGACTTGAAAACCTTAAATAATGAGAGAGAGAGAGAGAGAGAGAGAGAGAGAGAGAAGAAGGAAGGAAGAAAGGAAGAAGGAGAGGGAGAAGGAAAAGAGATTAAGAAGGTGGAAAGCAGTCACAGTGGACAAAAGGCTTAGAAGAAAGTGAAGGAAGAACTTTGCACTTGGAGTGTACTAATACCAATGTCTTCCAATTTGACACTAGTTAAGATCTTCTGAAAAAGAAGCACCATTGCATGGAAAATACAACGTTCCATCTTTCACAGAAACTTAAAGAGGATTCAAGGAAATTACCAGTACTGAGGAAGTGTCTCTCTTGAGCAACAATAGATTGGCTAGAGGGAATTTCTTCCCAAATGCAAGAAGGACTCATTTAAATCTCTTAAAAGGGTAAACACACTACTTTCCTAGAAGGCATGCTTAACGTGTGATAAAATCCCTCACCAAACTCTCTAAAACCACCCACTTTTCTCTACTCTGGTTGAAACACTGAAAAATAAATGTAGTACTAGGCATACAGCTCCATGGCACAGGGCCTGACTACCTAGCAAGCAAAAGGTCCTGAGTTTGATTCCTGGTACCAAAAAAAGAATGAAATGCACCATTGGAAGAATCTTGAAATTCTTATAGGGAAGCATTAACCAAATGTATTCCATAGACTGTCAGTTCTACAAAATATTATAGGTGCTTATGTGACTAAAGCATTTCATGACGGAGTAAGCTTAGGGAATTTCTAGATTATAGAGAGTTACCGCTGTGCACCTTAGGACTCTTCTGACCCTTTGGCATTTGTGTTCGGGTGTTAGGGAAGGTGTACTGAGTGTACTCATTCCTAACCTTGCCTGACACCGGAACCATTTTCCCTCCCACGGGATATCATGTGGAAGTGATCTTCCAGTAAATTTAACTTGAGAAATGGTACTTTACTTAATGTAATCCTATACAGAAAACAGAGGATTTAAGAACACGCCTGTTTCTGAGCTACTTTCTAACTATAAAGGAAAAGAAGTTACGGAAGAAATTTCTGCACACAAGGAGAAATAAAATGTGCCTTTCTACACAAATCTTTAACAGAATCTGAATTTCATTTTATAGACCGGTAAGGTCCGAAGTGCATCCTAAGAGGATTCAAAGCAATTCACTATAATGTTGAGGGAAAAAAAAAGAAAAAAAACCATTAGAAGCTCCTTACTTATCTCGCTCTCTCTCTCTCTCTCTCTCTCTCTCCCCCTCTCTCTCTCTCTCTCTATATATATATACACATATATATATATATATATAATTTCAGGTTTTTGTGTGTGTTGAAATGTACATAAATATTAATACAGCAGTACATACATAAAATAAAATTTAGTTTACTATTAACATTCATAATCACAAAAGGTTACAAGCTGATGCTCTGAATAATGAGAAGAAAGTTGAAGTTTTTTTTAGTAGAAAAATTATTATGAGAAGCAAGGTTTAGAAAAGTTGAGAAAAATCTTAAACTAGAGAAAAACATTTGGAAATATTGCAATAATCAAGAATGCCTAATTTCCTTTTTCAAAGTTTTATTTTTTTATTTCCATTTTTGTGTTTCATTAAACTAGCTAGACTTTCTTGAAAAATGTATAGCTTTAGCAGGCATCTTTGATTATTCCTGAATTTAATATGAATACCACTGGTTTGTCACCAAGAAGTACAAAACTAATAGTAAATTTAGAATAATTGTTGTTCATTGGCTTAGGAAAGTATATTCTCGCAATTTTTCAAGACAGCAAATAAAAAAAGAAAGAAAAATCAAAAAAGAATCAAGAAAGCTCTGATATTTATTTTTAAGGTGTTATATATTAATTGAAATAACAGGCTGCATGCAGAATACTTACCTTTAAAAAAATTCAAATGGTCATTTCCCAGCAAATCTTTAAACTACACAAAGAAAAAGATAATATTCCTATTGTCTCATACTGGAAAAAAATAAAATAAAAAGCATTAAAATTCAGTGAAGTATATGACATCTCAGCAAGTCTTAATATCAATATAACATCTATAAGAAAAGCATTTATTTGGATGTAAAAAATGTGACTTCATCTAAAATATTCACATGTAAGTTATGGCAGGCAGCAGGTAAGGTCCTAATCCAACTCCTGTCTTCTCACCACAACTGAAGGCCAAGCCCCTAACACAGGCTAAGCAAAAAGCAGTGCCCTGTCCCAGCTCTGGTGACTTAAACTCTGTCAGACTCTTCCCATGGAATTTTATCCACCAAGGTGGAATAAACAAACTCTCCCCTCCAGTCATAAAACTAAAATGATACAAACAGTATTGCTGATGCTGATGTTGTCACCAAAACAGGAAATGAAGAGGGGAGAAGGGTGGAAAGACGAATAGCATCTTGGTGACCATGGAAATTTGATTTCATACCTTCGCTTACTAGAACCGGCCTTCTCTGAGATCCCTTCCTTCTATCCTGGAGTTTTTGACCACATTTCTCCATTTTTAGTTTTTATTCTGTTTGTTGTTTCCTAAATTGAATTGCGTTCTATCAGTGGCAAGCCATAACACAGAGAATTGTTACTAGGGTTAGATATAACAAGTGATAGATCCTAAAATGTGGGATTACCTAAGCAAAAATCTGGGTAGTGGTCATTTTAAATATAAGAAGACGGAAGGATTTTAGTTTTTATTTTCCCACTTCTTAACTCTACTTCCAAGTAATACTTACACAATCAAAATTTAAAAGGCCTATAAAATCGTTTTACTGTATCTCCTATATCTAAATTGTCATGTATACCTTGAGTTCATTAGTGATGATCCTTGTTATGCAGTGAAGAGGGTGATTTTACATGTTTCCTTTGATGTTTTGAAGATTAAATAATATTTCTTCCAAAGCTGCTGTTGTAGGGGATCTGCCGCTTTTCACTAGTCCAAGCTGGCTGGATTTGAAATCGGGAAGAAAAGCAAGGCAGAGTCACAGCTTTGCTCAGAGCATTTCTTTCTGCTGTGGCCACAGATCCAGGATCATGGGCACCACACACTGAGAACCGCAAAACCTACTTACTCCGCACGAAAGTTCCTGGAAAGAAGGGAGGACCTGAAGATCCCGCAAAGTAAGCTGGGTCAGGGAAGAGCGGAAACCTGATTGCTCAGACATCCTTCCAAAACTTCTGCCTTAGGCTCTGTGAGTCAGGTAATAACCCCCCACCCTGCTCCCTTCACAGAACAGCTAATCCCCCGGGGAACTGGTAGGAGCAGGGATCAGATTTGCTCTACCCACCAAACTAGTTTCTTATTTCATGTTGCAGGGAGGCCAGGCAGAGAGACCTCAGACAACAGGATCAACCCTTAGGGAATTGCTGAAGCATAGAAACCAAGAAGGCAGGGTCCAGATTCAAAGCCGGTGATCAAAAAATTGTTTTAGCACATGTTACTATCTAACACAGAATACAAAACAATAGTTTTTCAACTTTGTTGTTTTAACAGGAAGCACCCAAATCAGAAAACTAGAGATTTCTTAATTTTCTTTATTTTTCATTTCCCACATTTTCTGTACTTAAAAATCAGTATTTGTCTTAGAGAGAAAGAACTCATAGTATTTTTTACTCTTTTTAAATACGACTGATTTAACTTGCTTTCATTTCCCCACCTCTTTCCCTCTTCCAAATGATATCAATATAATCTGAATTAAAGATCCATCTTTTTGCTATAAAATTACTCTTAAAATATATCTTTTCTACTTGCTTAAGTTTTGTTTTTCATTTATAAAAATTATTAAATAGGTTTGTTTTTACTGGCTTTGATATTCTCCACATAATTGCTTTTTCTTTTCATTCTTTAATCTTTTTACTGAGATAAAATTTACATAATGTGCAAAAATATAGTGTCTAGCCCTACTGCTCAAAATTATAGCACCTGCCCCACCACACCTTGATCAAGAATCAGAACATCTTCCACAAATCACCAGGCTCTGTTCTGCTCCTTACCAGTAATGGCAGCCACTGCTTTGTGGCACCCACCTTCTGATCCCTGTAGTGAAAGATTAGTTACTCCATTTTGGTAATTCATGGAAATATAATCATATAATAGTTGTTTCACTTAACACTGTGGGAAAGATTCATTGATACCATGTGCAGTTTTAATTTGTCCTTGAACGCTATGTAGCATTCTGCTGCATGATGTACTACAATTTATTTTTTCATTCAACAGCTCAGAATGTTTGGGGATTATCCAGTTTGGAGCTATGTGAACATTCTTGTCAGTATCTGTTGACAGATAAAAGCACTCATTTCTTTGGGATACACCTGCACTAGTGAATCATAGAACACTTCTGTTTACATTTATTAGATCCTGCCAATTTTTTTTTCCTAAGTGGTTGCACCAATTTATTCCATAAAGATGCAATGGAATTGCACCTGATTCACATTTTCACCAACCTTGAATATCATTATCATTAGCCTCTTAAACTTAGGCATTTTGAGAGAGGGTAGTAGTTGTCTCCTTTGTTTTAATTTTAGTTTCTCAGAAGAAATGATGCAGAACACCTTTTCACATGCTTATCAAGTTTGGACATCTTATTCCAGGAAGTGCTTATCGGGGGCATTCACAAGGAGAGAAGATTGTAACCCAAGCTAAAGGAAAACAAATAAGCCAAGTCACTCAGGGAAGAAGTGTGGTTTTCTCAATACTTACTTTTCTTGCAGTTCACTAACCCTCTTGGTGCACTGGTTTATGTATTTTCATAAAAACAGGTATTTGGGGGGCCATTATTACTTCAAGTCATTTCTCTGCTTCAGGCTGTCTACTTTCTGGTACAATAGGTATCTGTAGCAAGTAACCACATGAGCAGTGCTCACAAAGTAGCAAGTAGGCTGTTGGTGGCTAGATGACCTATGTGGAGGGTGTGGTCACAAGAAAGTTGGCTACATTGCAAAAGACTCAACACATAGATCTCTCACTCCCATTCCCCTAGAGTAGTCAACCAATTTTTACTCAATGCTACCTATCAAGTAATACCACACACACACGCTCTCAGGAAGGATAGCATCCAGATGGGATCATTTAGAATATGATGCAAAGCAGAAAAACGGTGCTGTGAATAAAGTTCTATCAGTAATGAGATTGAAGTCTGCAAAAGGAGCTCAATTCCATCTCAGTTCCAAGACAGACAAAGAACAAAGGCAGATATCTACAAATAACTGGAATGAAGACTCAGATACATTAGGTTAAAAAAAAATCACAGTCCCTGCATATCTCATTCTCTGTTCGTTCTCTCACTCCCTCTGAATAAAACACAACTGTCATAGAAACCACATCTGAATCTGTTGCAACATCGTGAGCTAGCAGAAGATAGGGAATGCTTTCACATCAATCTATCTGATAGAGGAAAATGTTTACTTAAATCACAGAAACACAGCTTTTGCTGGAATATAGTGAAAATAAAACAGTAACAAAACAATCTAAACTCTGGACTCTATTCTCTAAAAAGTTTACAAAAATCTTTCGCTCGTGACGTTATTTTGTTGAAATCTGCGTAATTGAAGAGTTCCAAGGCATAAGCAATTCAAATATGACGTCTATATTTCAGAGGAGAATGACAGGACAGGAGAAAGACTTTCAGTAAAATTTACCAATTGCTACTTCACAAAGAGTAAACTCAGCAAATCCAGCTCTTCTTAGCATTAAACAGATGTGGCTTCACAATGGTGAATGATCTCATTTCCAGTCGCAAGGCAGATGAGAAATCACTAAAGCTGTTAGCCTGCAAGGTCATTTAAGTCAGTCCTCTGCCTCATTTAGCATTCCACCTACTCATCAAAATAAATGGAATGTCAGTTCTCTTTCCAGTGTCTCTCAGATAAATACCTGCAACCCCCCCCATAGACTTCTCTAATCCATCCTTGACCTATGCTCAACCTTTCTATAACAGGGGGATATCCCCACTTGTTCAGCTTTCCCCACATGATAAATACTTGCTCAACATTTTCTTATAATAATGAAAGTCACAATTTCTCAAAACATGTATTTGTGAAAAGGCTGGATCCTGCATAAAGGTGTTTACATTTTCTCAGTATCCAAACAAGTCTCAAGGTTACAGCAGACTTCTCATATCCTTTCCACTCATCTTCAATGGAGTAAGAGTATTTACCCCACATTACAGCCCTCTCATTTCTATTCTTCTCTTTTCATCCAATTTTCCTAGTCTGGGTTGATTTTGTTCCTGATACTTAGGTAGATGGTACAGCCTCCTGGTTCCAGCCTCCACAGCTCCATCCCACACATCTTTGCCACTTTAATTTTCTTAAAAACCTGGTTTTTCCTCAATAAGGGTTGTGAAGACATAAGACACAGGAAGTCATAAGAGAATATGCTCATGACTGTGAAACTGGAAAAGATTTAAAAACTGGAATTAAAAAGAAAAAGATGAATTGAACTTGTTAAAATCAAAAACTTCTGTTCATCAAAAGGAACATTAAGAGAGTGAAAAAGGCAAGCTACACAGTGGATTCTATCTATGCATGTGTATCTGACAAAGGAATAATAATAGGAATAGATAAAGGATTCATCATACAATAAAGAAATAACTTAGATGTTCAATAGAAAGTAGGCAAAAAATGTAACCAGGCAATTCTTGAAAGTAGATGGGCAGCACATTTATGGAACTTCATTAGTTAACTTCATTAGTCATGAGGAAAATAAACATTGTAGACACGGTGTGAACATCACAATGTGAACATTACACAAAGTAGGTGTATATCAAAATATCACTGACATGCCATAAATCTATACAAATTTTTGTACCTATTTAAAAAAGACATCACAGTGAACTGCTATTGTGTACTCCATCAGAAAAACTAAAAAAAAAAATTTTTTTTCAAGATAATATCAAGTGGTTACAGAAGTAGAGAAACTAGAACTCTGAAACTTACAGATGAAAGAGTAGATTAGTATTACATTTAGAGAAAACTGATCCATATTCATACCCTATATTCAAAAATCTATTCCTAGGTCCCATCTAACAGAAATGTGTACCTATTCAATAAAGTATTACACAAGAACGCCCATTCATTCAGCATTATCTTTAAGAGCCAAATACTAAAAACACCATGTGGAGGAGACCACCAAGCTCCACCCTTGCTTGTGCTGCTGGGTGTGCCTGCGCACTGCTTACCCCACACACACACACTGCCACAGTGTAGAGGAAGGCGCCACGCAGAATCATTGAACTGCGGTAGATTGGCAGTGCTGGTTCCACGGGAGACTTGGTGGCCCCTTGCCCAGACAGAACACCATGGTAGGTTCCAGTCACTATGTACCCAACAATCACATGGACATCAACCACAGAGTAGGACCCTAGGAGGTACACTGCTGACAGTTGTGGCTATTGAGACTAAATAACCAGATATTGGCCCAGAAAGTGAAAATGACAAAACGAAAAACCAAAATGCAATCTCAAATATCTATTCCATCAGGTGCAAGAACAGATGACAGAGAAATGGAGGACTTTAAAAATCATACACCGGAAATCTCTGAAAGGATAGCAAATGAAGTAAAGAAACAAATCCATGAGCCTATAGAGGAAATCAAATTAGAAGTAATGGCTTACCTAAAGACAGAAGTAACAACTTTAGTAAAGGATTTGCTCAACATAGCCAGGGAAGAAATAAATAAAAAAAAAAATACAGGAGCATGGGAAATTAATTGAAACCTTGAATGAACAAGGTAGAAAACAAGCAGAATCCATGAAACAGTTTCAAAGAGATATACAAGAAGCAAAAAATTTTATTGAAAGCTGGCAAAACCATTTAAATGAAGCTGAGGATAGAATTTCAGACCTTGGGGATAGGATCACAGTTAGTAACCAGGAAAAGATAGAATTTATAAAAACAACAAAGCAACATGAAATGACAATCCAACAGCTTCAAGATGACACCAAGAGAAACAATGTAAGGCTAATAGGCATCAGTGAGGAGGCAGGAGACAATGCAAAGATTTAACTAAGCTAATCACAGAAGTAATAACGGAAAATTTCCCAACTATGGGGAAAAAATCTGACATACAAATAAATGAGGCATATAGAATGCCAAACAGTCATAACCAGCATAAATCTACACCCAGACATGTAATAATTAAGATGTCAAACATACAACATAAAAACAGAATACTAAGAGCTGTTACAGAAAAGACACAAATCACCTAACAGGATAGCCTATTGGAATCACGGCAGACTTCTCAGCACAAACCTTCAGATTAAGACAAGCTTGGGGTGAAGTATTTCAAGCACTAAAAGAAAACAACTTTCAACCCAGACTGATGTACCCAGCAAAACTGTCTTTCAAATTTAATGGAGAAACAAGATACTTCCATGACAAAGAACAACTGAAGAAATTCATATCTACCAAACCAACCCTAGAAGGAGTATTGAAAGACATACCAGAAAGAGATAAAAATGATGACAATCTCCAGAGCAACAACAGAAAGAAATCACCAGCCAGCCTGGAAAAGAAATTAAACAAGGGAGGAAAGCGGGAAACCAACCACAGGAACATAATATGGTAAAGTCAAGTCAATACATGTCAGTAATAACCATAAATCTAAATGGGCTTAATTCACCTGTCAAAAGAAGCAGGTTGACAGAATGGATCAAGAAACAGGACCCCTCAATATGCTGTATCCAAGGAACACATCTGACTCAAAAACAAACTCATAGACTAAAAGTTAAAGGATGGAAAACAGTATTCCATGCAACAGGAACCCAGAAAAAAGCAAGGGTAGCTATTCTGTTTTCAGACAAAGTGAACTTTAAACCTAAAAGGATTAAAAGAGATAAAGAAGGCCACTATATACTTTTAAGTGGAAAATTATAAGAGGAAGAACTAACAATTATAAATATATGTGCACCGAATACAGGAGCACCCAACTATACAAGGCAAATACTAATGGACATGAAAAACCAAGTACACAGGAACACAATTGTAATAGGAGACCTTAACACCCCACTGTCACAAAGAGATAGATCAAATAGACAAAAAGTCAGCAAAGAAATCACAGAACTGAATCACACATGCAAACGAATGGACTTAGTGGATGTTTACAGAGTGTTCCACCCAACCACATCAGAATATACATTCTTCTCAGCTGCACATGGGACATTCTCTAAAATGGACCAGATATTAACTCATAAAGCATTCCTAGGTAAATGCAAAGGAAGTGAAATTATCCCATGTATAATATCTGATCATAGTGCACTAAAATTGGAAATCAATGCCAGAAATCTGCAAAACCTGCATAAATACATGGAAATTAAATACCAGCCTTCTGAACAACCAGTGGGTTACAGATGAAATTATAGAAGAAATAAAACAATACCTAAAATATAATGAAAATACAGACATATCATACTGTAACCTATGGCCGCAATGAAAGCAGTCCTAAGAGGAAAATATATAGCAATAAATAGTCACATCAAGAAAACAGAATGAGCACAACTAAATAACCTAATGCTATATCTCAAGCTCCTAGAAAAGGAACAGCAAGTCAAACCCAAAGATCATAGAAGAGAAGAAATTGTTAAAATTAGAGCAGAAATTAATGCAACTGAAACAAAAAAAAATACAAAGAATTAACAAATCAAAGAGCTGGTTTTCTGAGAGGATAAACAAAATTGATAAAGCCCTAGTCAACCTTATCAAGAAAAAGAAAGAAGAAAACCAAATCCATGCAATAAGGACTGAAAAGAGGGAAATTACTACAGATCCCATGGAAATTCAAAAGATCATGAACACCTACTTTGAACATCTCTACTCACATAGGGTGGAAAACAGAGGAAATAGACTTCTAGAAACATATGAACTACCAAAGCTCAATCAAGAAGATATACAATTTGAATAACCCAGTATCAGCTACTGAAATCAAAAATGTTATTAAAAACTTACCAACAAAGAAAAGCCCAGTCCTGATGGGTTCACAGCTGAATTCTATAAGAAATTTAGAGAAAACTTAATGCCAACACTCTTTAACCTCTTCAATGAAATTGAAACAAAAGCAGTCCTGTCTAAATCATTCTTGGAGGCAAGTATTACCCTGATACCAAAACCAGAGAAAGACTCAACCAAAAAGGAGAAATATAGACCAATCTCACTAATGAACATTGATGCAAAGATTCTCAATAAGATACTGGCAAATAGAATGCAACAAAACATCAAGAAGATTATACACCATGACCAAGTGTAATTTATTCCAGGAATGCAGGGATGGTTTAACATACACAAATCAATAAATGTAATATACCATATCAACAGAGCCAAAAATAAAAATCACATGATCATTTCAATAGACGCAGAAAAAGCTTTTGATAAAGTCCAACACCTGTTCACGATAAAAACCCTACAGAAACTCAGAATAGACAATATGTACCTCAATCTCATAAAGGCCATTTATGACAATCCAACAGCCAACATTACACTAAATGGACAAAAACTGAAAGGCTTCACTCTAAAATCAGGAACAAGACAAGGATGTCCACTATCACCACTCCTATTCAATATAGTTCTAGAAATATTAGCCAGAGCAATCAGACAAGAGAGAGAAAGAAAAGGAATAAACATAGGAAAAGAAGAAGTTAAATTATGATTATCTGCAGATGACATGATCCTCTACATAGAAGATCCAAAACACTCCATTAAAAGACTACTAGAGGTAATAAAACTCCATTAAAAGACTACTAGAGGTAATAAGCAAATTCAGCAGTGTAGCTTGATACAAAGTCAACACTCAAAAATCAATAGCATTCCTGTACACAAACAAAAAACTCACTGAGAGAGAAATTATAGAAATATCACCTTTCACAATAGCATCTAAAAAAATGAGATAGTTAGGAATCAACCTAGCCAAGAATGTAAAAGATCTATATGCTGAAAATTATGCAACCCTAAAAAAGGAGGTTGAAGAGGATATTAGAAAATGGAAGGATATCCCCTGCTCTTGATTAGAAAGAACTAACATTGTGAAAATGGCCATAATCCCAAAACTGTTATATAGATTCAATACAATCCCAATCAAAACATCAACATACCTTACAGATCTACAAAAAATATCCCTAAAATTCATCTGGAAACAGAAGAAACCTAGACTAGCAAGGGCAATTCTGAGCAACAAAGGCAAGACAGGAAGCATCTCAATCCCTGATTTGAAACTATACTACAAAGCCACAGTGATAAAATCAGCATGGTACTGGCAAAGAAGTAGACCTGAGGATCAGTGGAGCAGATTAGAAGCTGCAAACACTACTACAAAGACACTCATCCACCTTATATTTGACAAAGGGGCTAAACATGTTCATTGGAAAATGATATCTTCTTTAATAAATGGTGTTGGGAAAATTGGCTTTCCACATGCAGAAGACTGAAAACAGACCCATGCCTATCACCATACACTAAACTAAAGTCAAAATGGATCAAGGCTCTAAATATGAAAACAGAAACACTAAATCTATTGGAAGACAAAGTAGGTAAAAACATTGGAGAAATGGGGTAGAGACAGAATTCATGAATAAAATGCAAACTGCATGGGAAATACTTCAAAGACTCAACAACTGGGCTCACATATTATTGAAAAGTTTTTGCACTTCAAAAGAAATCACCAACAAAATGAAAAGAAAACCCACAGAATAGGAAAGAATCTTAGCCAACAATCCCTCAGACAAAGGACTTATATCCAAAACATATAAAGAACTGAAAAATATCAAGCCCCCCAAATTCAAAGACCCTCTCCTAAAATGGGCATTGGAGATGAACACACAGTTCTCAGATGAAGATATACAAATGGCAAATAAATACATGAAGAAATGCCCACCATCACTGGTCATTCAAGAAATGCAAATTAAAACAGCATTGAGATTTCATCCCATCCCAGAAAAAATGGCTGCCATCAAGAAAACAACTGATGACAAATGTTGGCGAGGATAAGGGGAAAAACAAACACTCCTCCTCTACTGGTGGGAGTGTAGACTGGTGTGACCACTGTGGAAATCAGTATGGAGACTCCTCAAAAAACTAGGATTGGAAATTCCATTTAATCTAGCTAATCCCCTCCTGGTTATTTTCCCCAAAAAATTGAAAATGTCAGGTCACAGAGATACATTTGCACGTATGTTCATAGCAGCACAATTTGTGATAGCTAAATCTTGGAAACTACCAAAATGCCCGTCAACTGCAGGGTGGATGAAAAAAATTGCTATTTTTATACAATGGAATACTACTCAGCCATAAAAAATGATGATCTTGTGGCCTTTATAGGTAAATGGAGCCAACTTAAAAATATCCTCATTAGTGAAATAAACAGGACTCACATGAGTAAATATCACATTATCTCTCTACTGTAAAAAACAACAAAAACTCCCAATACTGGGATCCAAAGAGTATGATAGATATTGTGAAAGTGAAAGGGAAAGAAAGTACTCTAAAGAATATAATGAAATGTATGGTGTTTAAGATAGTTGACCATATTACTGAATTTCTGTTGGAATATTGAACAGGATTTGCACTGTCAATGTTTGAGTGTCTAGCCACTATTTATGCTTTGATTTTGTAACCTTGGCAACTATTTTTTGAGACAACAACGAGTAATGTATCAACTAGTGATTCTACGATGAGAATTTTTTTTTCCTTTGAATTCCTTGAATTTGGTATGTTCTACCATTTTATGCTTTTCTATTTTCTTTAATTTTCTTTTATTTCTTTGGGAAAAAAAGAAAAGAAAAATATGCAATATAACAACCATTGTTAAAGTTCTTTCATTCTGTTGTGAAAACCGATATTAATATTGTTTTGAGTTTGTTGTTGTTTATGTCTTTTGCTTTTTGTTGTTCTCTTCTTTTCTCTTTTTTAAATAAATAAATAATGCTAAAAACAATCCAAATTTATATAGAATCCAATGGATAAATACATTGTGTTATGATTATACTATGAGAGATGAGCTGGAAACACATATGAAACATGTACTGGTAGATGGTACAAATGGAGGAAACTCCAGAGAAAAATAAAGATCCTAAATAAAAGTACCCAGGAGCAAAAAAAGAATACAGCATGTTCTGTAGGAGTCAATTTATATAAAGGACAAAAACAAAGCTAAGCCTCCATTCCTGGATTCAATATACTGTTCTCACTTTCCTAAGAGACTGACTGGTCAGGGTCCGGGCAGCGGCAACTGGGGCACCAGGAGAGTCCAGTTTCTTACTCTGATGGCTGGCTGAGTGTGTCTGTTCTCTTGGGGAAAATTCATCAGGTTTCACACCTGTGATCTATGCCTTTTTTTAATGTACATTGTTTCTATTTTATTAAAAACTCAAACCAAATAGCGCATTTTTTTCTTATTTAATAATTTGCATTGATTTCTCATGACCTACCAAACCAAGGCTCATTTTTACAAATACACACACACACACACACACACACCCTTTGGTGTCTTTATTCATGCAGTTTCCTTTTATTGGAATACTTCTCATTCTCTATATGCCTAGTTTGACAAATCATACATCCCTTTTACATAATATGACAACATCCCGTAATTTGCATAAGACAGTCCTGGTGGAAGGCTATTGTCCTGGAATATTATTTAAAATACCTAGATTCATTCTAGATATGCAGGACAATTCTACTTTTATAGTTGTTTTTATCATACTTCATTCAGTAATAAATTTTAGTGACTATTCTCTCACATTTTTCCAAAGCATTCAACTTAGTTTTTACAAAACAATGTTTCATGTAACATAATTAAAATGTAACCATGTAACATGACCAGAAGTAAGCTTGGGGACAAATACTGCTGGCTCTTGGAAGTTCAATTAACAAAGGAGTGAGTTGGTTGCTGGCTGTCCTGTGATAGATTGCATTAATGTCACCTGCTAGGTTTTGCTGAGACAGTAGCAAATCTCCATTAATCTGCTGGATAACAGGGCTCTACTATACAATGCTTTGTTAAAAAAAACAAAAACTACCAAACACTTCAAGTATGAAAGCAAAGATACCAAATCAACAAGCATAGGAAGTTTTTATTGGTTTGGCCTGTACTAAGACTCATCCTCCTAACTAGGTATGGATTTAGTCAAAAGACTTTAAAAAGCTTCAGGTTAAATTACATAACTCTTACGGAAGTTAAAGCAGGTATTTATTTTCAGAAAAAGGTTTCAGAAACGTCCTTATCCAGTCAGACACTTAATCCACAGCCATGAAAGATACTGCATAACTGGGACGTAGCTCATCTTGGTGGCACTTGGAGTTTTTCGTTTTGCTCACCACCCTCAGTGAACACAATGTTGGCAAAGCCACAACAATCTGCCTCTTGATCACTAGCCAGTCTCTTGATGGGAGCAGTGGGGAAAGACAAGAAAACATAATGGGATCAGAAAAATAAAAGAGCAGCATGGAGCCAAAGATGACATCAGACTCTTTCTACACAGGCTAGGAGATGAGAGGAAAATGTTTCAAGAAAGCACGTTCCTAATTCATGTCATCTTGAGAAGATCCGTCCATCTTGATGCTAAATTTCTTGCCATGCTAAATTTCTTGCCATGGGCTAAATGTGAAATTTAGAAAAAAAAAAAAATTAAAAAAAAAAGAAATTTAGAAAAACCTTTTCCATTAAATTGCCACTTAGCATTAAACATTTGGGAGGAGAAAAAATCACACAGATGAAATTTTTACCATCTAGCTGGCCAATTATGAGCAGAGTGGACAAAGTTGCCTTGTTTCTTTGGATCTGGCAAACCCATTATATGCTGGCTGGGCTCACCCAGAACAACCTGACCCAGAACATCTGGCAAGAGGGGAATTAGATCAAAGTGCTCTTCTAGCCTGGATCCCTCTAAATAATGTCATGGAATTAAAAGTCTTATAAGGAATATAGTTCAATTGGCTAGTTTCTCTTATTGCTTTCCTAAGCGACAATGACAGAATGAATTCACAAACCCTGAGGACAGAGGCACACCATTTAATTCTGTTTGCAAGGAGAATTTTTTGTGCAGTTATTTTAGGCTGGTAAAATCTTTCATAATCACTTTTAGCTGTTCCTGAAAGTCTTAAACCTGGCCCTCATACAGGTCCACCAAGAGTAGAGAGAGTAGAAGCAACAGAGATGGAGATGTGATCAGAAGTGGATGGGAGAGGCAGAATATCCTGTGAGGGTGGCAGGTTCTTTTCTAGTAAATCCTGTTTCTACTGGAACCCATAAAACTCTATCACTCCACCCCAAACCAGCACGACCACCAAACAAAGCCCTAGTGAGCACTAGCTCAGTCATCGCTCCACTGCGTCTGCTGAGGACCCTCGTGCTGGCCTCGTGTCGGTGGTCAATCCACGTCCTTTCATGTTGTTGTTCAGGAAACATGACTGTTCTATATTGGAGTTCAGGACTATGAATTCCAAGCTTATTTCACACTTCAGACCTCCTTTGTAAAAACAAAACAAAAAGCACCAGCTGAAGTCCTTTTCTCAAATAAACATACAAAAAGCTAAAAGAACTCTCAGAGGCACAAAATTTCCACACTTCTCTAAGTTCCCTTCCCTGAGCAGCCTTAGGAGACACTAAGCAGAGAAACTTGGCTTCTTAGCCACTATGGAAATAACTGAAAACAAGCTCCCTGGCGGCTGTGCCCACAGGAGGGCATCAAGGGGCTCCGGCCCACCCCCGGCATCATCCTTCCTTAAATGGCAACCTGAGACAACTGAGGTCAGTCACTTGGCCACTGTTTGAAAATGTACAAAAACCCTATGATCTTTTATCCCCCAAGAATACCACCTATGTTTAAGTTACTGTTCTTGGTATTGAAGGAATAGGAAACCAAATTCTAGAATCTTCTGAATTAAAATTTGTATATGACACGGGAAACAAACCAAAAACAGCTATGGTAACCTACATGAGAACGTTCTCAAAGATATTCTGGGAATATCCTTGGAAAAGCCGAAGTCACAGCTCTCAAAGTGAGGAGATAAAAGGTCACCAGGTCTTCAAAAGTACTAAGAAATAATCCAGTTTCTGTGGGATGGAGCAGGGAGGACCTCAGCAAAACTCCACACTCTGGTGAAGTAGGATTTAAAGGACAGCCCCCCCCTTAAAATCCTCCCTCCTTCCCAGCTATAACTTCTTGTTCTGGTACAGATAAGACTGGCAACTATGTCCTGTAAACAAAATTTATGTCATCTTGTTCTCACGGGATTTATAGGGCTCTGTCTTCTTTCAAGGCTCAGCTATTAATTGCTTTGCCTTCCTTCTGTACCCTCGTTTGCCCCCAATCTGGCCCCCAGTTTCCAAAGACTAACCCCCTTAGCTGAATGTATAAAACTAGAGATTTTCTTTTGTTCTGGTGCTCGACCATTTTGAACATCATAAGGTCAAGCTGAGCTGGCGTGCACCTAAAACCCAATAAATCCTTCTTTTTCCCCACTGGTCTCTCTGATCTCTTGGATTCTGCAACACTAGAGGCAAATATTTGCTCTAATCTTCTCTAATCTGCCTTCACTGAAGGTTGGGAATCAAGTGTCAGACTCTTCAGGAGGAACCAGGAGTTCAAAGAATAGGAAGGAAGATTTACAGAGAGGAACGAGAGGAGAATGCTTTCTCCCTAGCCAAACTCAAATGTGCTAGAAAAGGATGTATGGGAAAGTTTGGAATGATACTATATAAACCCAAGTGTGCCTATTTCCATCCTTCTGACTCATAGAAACATCATTTCTAGTTTGCAAGGTATAGCTCAGTGGCAGAACACTCGCCCAGCACAAGCCAAGAGCCTCAATTCTATCCTCAGTGCTACCGAAAAAAATCAGGAAGACAGACAGAGATCCTTAGCAAATAAGCAGAATGTGTTGTTTACATAATTCTCTTTCAATGAGAACTGTTATTCAGTTTTAATAGTATGCTGTGTACCACTTTAGGAAGACGGAGTGTTGACAGTATGCACACCTGTGCGCGGAGAAAGAAGGGAGAAGTCACTCCAAGGAAAGGAGTTAAAGGTCCCACCAGTGGAGGCACTTTTGATACAAATAGTGCCTTGCCTCGAGCTGTCACTCGTGTTAAGTGAGTGGGCCTCACAGCCAGAAATGGAGACACCCAGAGAAACTCACAACCCCCTGGAGATTTTAATGTGTCCTAATTTTGTGGCTGGAAGGCAAATTAGGTTGTAGCTAAAGGAAAACCTTTCAAAAGCTAATTTGCTAGACAGTTTAAAGTCTTACGATTTCTAAAGATTTTAATAGATTTTCCTAAAGGGCAAGAAAATTTATTTCTTTAAAATATATATATATATGCCAGAGTAAATTTCTTTGAATAGTAATTTTACTTTTTACTTTGTTAATGTTTTCTTGCCCCCTGCCACTCTTCCCTCCCTCACATACCATCCACAATCCACAAAGATCTCATCTTAAGTAGATAATTGACCTTCAAAGTTTGCATAAATATGGGGTCTGCTCTATGAAAAGTATGATGGTAATTTTTTCTTTATGAGCTTGGGCTTCTGAGGTTGCCTGTTTTCGTTTGTTTGTTTGTTTGTTTGTTTTGTTTTGTTGGTATCAGAGATCGAACTCGGGACCTTGCACTGCTATATCCCTGGCCTTGCCTGATTTTTTTATTTTTATTTTTTGCTTGTTTGTTTGGGGTTTTTTGGTTTGGTTTGGTTTGGTTTGGTTTGGTATTTTTTGCTTTTATTTTTGTTTTTTGTTTGTTTGTTTGTTTGTTTGTTTAGAGCAAACAGCTACCAATGTGTTAGCTTTAGTTTTATGTTTCAAATTGTGAGGTTTCTTGGCCCTGAAGCAAGGCCAGCAGATTGCTGTAGCTGCTGGTTTCAAACAGGAGCCTAAGGAGAATTCTTTCTGTGGTCTGATGGCCATTCCAGAACTTTGGAAACCTAATGGTCAATTCATCAGAAAGAAATAGCAGGTAAGTATGGCGGACTTTAGGGTGCCTGCAGGGGAGAGACCCTGGCACCTCAGGACCTGCACCGTGCAGTTGACTCGGGGTGCCGGGAGAACAAGGGGCTCCACCCCTCTCTCAGGGCGGCTGTGA